>JAXIVJ010000757.1:0-184001 GCA_036785665.1 Chirona hameri | reverse complement strand
GAACTATGGGTTCTGACACTGTCTGGCTGTGGTCCTGGTCCTGGCGCAGGTGCTGGAGATGGATGGAACTATGGGTTCTGACACTGTCTGGCTGTGGTCCTGGCTGTGACACTGTTTGGCTGTGGTCCTGGTTCTGACACTGCCTGGCTGTGGTCCTGGCTGGCGCAGGTGCTGCAGATGGATGGAACATTGGAACACTCTTCACCTGCCAGAGTTGTGAAGCTAATGTGTTGGTCTCGCACGGTCCGGCGAAATCTTTCAAAGCTACACTTCTGACCCTTTTCTACGAACGGGTCGTACATTGACTTCACTGTGATATCTGGTGTCAGATCTGTTCTATTCGGCGCCTGCACGTAGCGGCAGTGGTGCGTCTGAGGGTGGTACATTGACTTCACTGTGATATCTGATGTCAGATATGTTCTATTCGGCGCCTGCACGTAGCGGCAGTGGTGCGTCTGAGGGTGATACCAGTTGATGTGATCGATGATGGCCGCATCGTCCATTTTGTTGTTGGCTCATGGCGTCCGCGCATGTCCGAGAGGGCACGAGGCCCGGCCATCATCACGGCCCGTTTGACCACACTGGCGTTTGAGGGTTGGAACCCGTTGGTGGTCAGGAAAAAGCCTCTGCACAGTCTTCTTGTTCCCCGACGCGTCTGGCAGACTCCACTTATACGCCATGTTTCGGTGCATGTCCATCTCGTTGCAACATTTGTTTTCTTCCCGGCGCTTGCGTATCTCTCGTTTGGCGACGTATGACCGATACCATTGGTACCGCGCGCGAGTGTCGAGCACGTTGACAGATTCGTGTATCTGCTGCCGCTGGTTCTCGTCGATGTCCATGCAGTTGTTGATGCAGCCGTTCCGGCAGCTTTCGGGCGCTGGCAAAGCTCGGTGTTTTTCCGCGTATCTGGAGTTGCGTTCTGCCCCGCCACGAGCCCTTCGAGGCCTAATTACCGGTTGTTGGTCGTGTATAGGCGGAGCGACATTATTGGTTGGTGGCTCTGCATTAGGTTCTGTAGCCGATGCTTCTCCGATGTCGTCTAGTTCTCCTGTCCGGTCACCTTGGGGAATGAAAAGGCACAACAACGGAGCTACTTCCAAGAGTGCTTCTTGTACCAATGCTTCATCAGCCGATGAAAGTGCGGGCAGGTCCCAAGGTCCCATCGCAGGCTGGGCGGCGGCGGCGGACTCCATCATCTCAGCCGCGCAGTCGACGGGTCCCATCGGAGGCTGGGTGCCGGCGGCGGACTCCATCATCTCAGCCGCGCAGTCGACGGGTCCCATCGCAGGCTGGGTGCCGGCGGCGGACTCCATCATCTCAGCCGCGCAGTCGACGGGTCCCATCGCAGGCTGGGCGGCGGCGGCGGACTCCATCATCTCAGCCGCGCAGTCGACGGGTCCCATCGGAGGCTGGGTGCCGGCGGCGGACTCCATCATCTCAGCCGCGCAGTCGACGGGTCCCATCGGAGGCTGGGTGCCGGCGGCGGACTCCATCATCTCAGCCGCGCAGTCGACGGGTCCCATCGCAGGCTGGGCGGCGGACTCCATCATCTCAGCCGCGCAGTCGACGGGTCCCATCGGAGGCTGGGTGCCGGCGGCGGACTCCATCATCTCAGCCGCGCAGTCGACGGGTCCCATCGGAGGCTGGGCGGCGGCGGCCGGGCGGCGGCGGACGACTCCATCATCTCAGCCGCGCAGTCGACGGGTCCCATCGGAGGCTGGGTGCCTTCAGACTCATCATCTAATTCATGTTATACGAATTTATCTGCCTTTGATTTCTTTCCAGCCACAGTTACCCTCCCATAAACCAGTCTGTCCTGTTTTGTTTGTGCTCCATGTCATCGAAACCCGTTGGCCAGGAAATAGGCTACCGTCACCATGCACTTTTAATCTGGCTTTCGGCACGTAGTGCCATTGTCCTTGGGATGCGTCGCCCCAAATTACTTTTATTTCCGGTTTTCCGCAGATCTTGTGCGCTTTGCTATGCGGGTGGTTTGGGCTATGCGGGTGTTGCGGTTATGGTAGGTATATCGATTTAACTGCTAAGCGCAAGTCGCTAAAATGGTTAAGATCACGAAAGACTGCGGCTATTGTTTACAAAAAAAAACTTCTTAATTGGATAAATTGTTTTCCAACTTTGTATGTTATTGAGTGCTTAAAAGAATTTCCGGCTGTTGTCATTACCATGCACACGTAACGTCATTTTCAAGTGATTTTGCGACCTCTACAATGTGTTTTGGGAAGGATCTTCATGCAGGGAGACGTTACATAGTCGTCATCGGTATATTTCACTCAAATCAGTGCATTGATGTTGCGTACCACTGTGTTTGGTTAAGTTAAGTAATGGTTAAGTATTG
Organism: Chirona hameri; assembly: GCA_036785665.1. Lineage (NCBI taxonomy): Eukaryota > Metazoa > Arthropoda > Thecostraca > Balanomorpha > Balanidae > Chirona > Chirona hameri. The sequence goes on along the minus strand of JAXIVJ010000757.1, from coordinate 181,642 downwards.
TGAGGTTATATTAGGATACGACGCGTGCGGCAGTGATTGAGGGTCTCCCGCTTTAAAGATACAAGCCACCACTCTCTAAGAAACTTGCAAAAACTACTATGTGCTGGCAAACACGGTAATACTGCGCCTGTTCGGCGGTGTTCTTGTATGGCAGTCGGCAGAAGCTACTAAGTTCATAAATCTTGAGAAATGCGTCACATAGTATGTTTTGCCATCGAGCTGTGCGATGCGATAAACGCAACACGCAAGTAATCACCAGCACAAAAGCAGCCCGAGTTCCCAGCACAAAAGCTCGAGTTCACAAAAGCCCGAGCACAAATGCCCGAGTTCAAGTGCAACAGGTGTAACCAGTCTTATCAATGATTGCTCTCCATTAACTGATCTGTTGTTCCATTTGGAAAGTTCTCCCTTTACACAATCCAGTCACTGCCCCTGATTTCCAGCTCGCCGAACTCAGTCCTCGTCTGACTGAGATCGGGCATCACATCGTCCGTCCTCACCTGGCTGAACTCTGGCGTCATGTCGTTGACGTTGACCACGTTGATGACCAGGTAGGCGGTGCTGTTCCGCTGCGGCACGCCCGTGTCGAATGCCATCACCTCCAGCTCGAGACGCGTCACATTCTCATAGTCCACACGGGCACGGACAGAGAGGTCACCTGGGTAGGGAACAGACAGACACACACACACACACAGGGAGAGAGAGAGACGGGGTTAGTTTAATGCAGTCAGAGAGCAGAGGCAGGCAATACGCGCACATATTTGTGTGTATTAAACACTGAAATAAAATCAACTTTCCGTGGTTAACTTTGTGAAGATATTCTTTCAAAATCAGAAAACATGCTAAATACCGGCCGATTCCAGCCATTTCGGGTCATAATAGCTACGATGGACACCCGGTATCATGCCCCTGTAGAAGGAGTTCCCCTCTCTCCCCTGACCCATGTCCATCCCTTCCTCTCACCTGTGGCCGGATACCGCTGTACCCCTCTCACATATGACCAGATCCAGCTGTACCCCTCTCACCTATGGCCGGATCCCTCTGGACCGTCTCACCTGTGGCCGGATCCAGGTAGACCCCACTCCCTGTAGCCGGATCCCGCTGCACCCCTCTCACCTGTGGCCGGATCCAGCTGTACCCCTCTCACCTGTGGCCGGATCCAGGTGGACCCCTCTCACCTGTGGCCGGATCCAGGTGGACCCTTCTCACCTGTGGTCGGATCCAGGTGGACCCCACTCACCTGTGGCCGGATCCAGGTGGACCCCTCTCACCTGTGGCCGGATCCAGGTGGACCCCTCTCACCTGTGGCCGGATCCAGGTGGACCCCTCTCACCTGTGGCCGGATCCAGCTGTACCCCTCTCACCTGTGGCCGGATCCAGCTGTACCCCTCTCACCTGTGGCCGGATCCAGCTGTACCCCTCTCACCTGTGGCCGGATCCCTCTGAACCGTCTCACCTGTGGCCGGATCCAGGTGGACCCCACTCCCTGTAGCCGGATGCAGGTGGACCCCTCTCACCTGTGGCCGGATCCAGCTGTACCCCTCTCACCTGTGGCCGGATCCAGGTGGACCCCTCTCACCTGTGACCGGATCCCGATGCACCCATCTCACCTGTGGCCGGATCCAGATGGACCCCTCTCACCTGTGGCCGGATCCAGGTGGATCCCTCACCTGTGGCCGGATCCAGGTGGACCCCTCTCACCTGTGGCCGGATCCAGGTGGACCCCACTCACCTGTGGCCGGATCCAGGTGGACCCCACTCCCTGTGGCCAGATTCCGCTGCACCCCTCTCACATATGGCCAGATCCAGCTGTACCCCTCTCACCTGTGGCCGGATCCAGCTGTACCCCTCTCACATATGGCCAGATCCAGGTGGACCCGTCTCACCTGTGGCCGGATCCAGGTGGACCCCACTCCCTGTGGCCGGATCACGCTGCACCCCTCTCACCTGTGGCCGGATCCAGGTGGACCCCTCTCACCTGTGGCCGGATCCAGGTGGACCCCTCTCACCTGTGGCCGGATCCAGGTGGACCCCTCTCACCTGTGGCCGGATACCGCTGGACCCATCTCACCTGTGGCCGGATCCAGGTGGACCCCTCTCACCTGTGGCCGGATCCAGGTGGACCCCTCTCACCTGTGGCCCGATCCAGGTGGACCCCTCTCACCTGTGACCGGATCCAGGTGGACCCCTCTCACCTGTGGCCGGATACCGCTGGACCCCTCTCACCTGTGGCAGGATCCAGGTGGACCCCTCTCACCTGTGGCCGGATCCAGGTGGACCCCTCTCACCTGTGGCCGGATCCAGGTGGGCCCCTCTCACCTGTGGCCGGATCCAGGTGGACCCCTCTCACCTGTGGTCGGATCCTGCTACACCCCTCTCACCTGTGGCCGGATCCAGGTGGACCCCTCTTACCTGTGGCCGGATCCAAGTGGACCCCTCTCACCTGTGGCCGGATCCAGCTGTACCCCTCTCACCTGTGGCCGGATCCAGACGGACCAGGTCGCTCTGGCTGGCTTGGTAGCGGCGCACCAGCGTGTCGCGATCCGTAGCCCGTAGACGACCGAACACCGTGCCCGGCGCCATCTCCTCCCGCAGCTCAAAACTGAGCACCGGCCGCTCCCGAGTCCAGGGCGCAGAGAACTCCGGCGCGTACTCGTTCACGTCCACAATAGTGATCAGCAGCCGGCCTGCGGGGCAGAAACAAGGGTGGGGTGATGGTTACTGTAAGACGGCCTGCGGGGAAGAGACAAGGGTGGGGTGATGGTTACTGTAAGACGGCCTGCGGGGAAGAGACAAGGGTGGGATGATGGTTACTGTAAGACGGCCTGCGGGGCAGAGACAAGGGTGGGCTGATGGTTTCTGTAAGACGGCTGCGGGGCAGAGACAAGGGTGGGGTGATGGTTACTGTAAGACGGCCTGGGTTACTGTAAGACGGCCTGCGGGCCAGAGACAAGGATGGGGTGATGGCTACTGTAAGACGGCCTGCGGGGCAGATACCAGGGTGGGGTGATGGTTACTATAAGACGGCCTGCGGGGCAGAGACAAGGGTGTGGTGATGGTTACTGTAAGACGGCCTGCGGGGCAGAGACCAGGGTGGGGTGATGGTTACTGTAAGACGGCCTGCGGGGCAGAGACAAGGGTGTGGTGATGGTTTCTGTAAGACAGCCTGCGGGGAAGAGACAAGGGTGGGGTGATGGTTACTGTAAGACGGCCTGCGGGGAAGAGACAAGGGTGGGGTGATGGTTACTGTAAGACGGCCTGTGGGCCAGAGACAAGGGTGTGGTGATGGCTACTGTAAGCCGGCCTGCAGGGCAGAGACAAGGGTGTGCTGATGGTTACTGTAAGACGGCCTGCGGGGCAGAGACAAGGGTGGGGTGATGGTTACTGTAAGACGGCCTGGGTTACTGTAAGACGGCCTGCGGGGCAGAGACAAGGGTGTGGTGATGGCTACTGTAAGCCGGCCTGCGGGGCAGAGACAAGGGTGTGCTGATGGTTACTGTAAGACGGCCTGCGAGGAAGAGACAAGGGTGGGGTGATGGTTACTGTAAGACGGCCTGGGTTACTGTAAGACGGCCTGCGGGGCAGAGACAAGGGTGTGGTGATGGCTACTGTAAGCCGGCCTGCGGGGCAGAGACAAGGGTGTGCCGATGGTTACTGTAAGACGGCCTGGGTTACTGAAGACGGCCTGCAGGGCAGAGACAAGGGTGTGGTGATGGCTACTGTAAGACGGCCTGCGGGGCAGAGACAAGGGTGGGGTGATGGTTACTGTAAGACGGCCTGCGGGGCAGAGACCAGGGTGGGGTGATGGTTACTGTAAGACGGCCTGCGGGCCAGAGACAAGGGTGGGGTGATGGTTACTGTAAGACGGCCTGCGGGGCAGAGACAAGGGTGTGCTGATGGTTACTGTAAGACGGCTGCGGGGCAGAGACAAGGGTGGGGTGATGGTTACTGTAAGACGGCCTGCGGGCCAGAGACAAGGGTGGGGTGATGGCTACTGTAAGCCGGCCTGCGGGGCAGAGACAAGGGTGTGCTGATGGTTACTGTAAGACGGCTTGCGGGGCAGAGACAAGGGTGGGGTGATGGTTACTGTAAGACGGCCTGCGGGGCAGAGACAAGGGTGGGCTGATGGTTACTGTAAGACGGCCTGCGGGGCAGAGACAAGGGTGGGGTGATGGTTGCTGTAAGACGGCCTGCGGGGGGGGGGCGTGAGGTGAGAGGGAATGGATGCAAACAGGTGGGATCTGAGGTGAATGCGAATATTTGTAAGAAAAATGGTTGAGGTGTGCGGTGAAGAGGATATCTACACGGAAACGGCTGTGGTGATGGGCACTAGGAGGCGACTTGGGAGAGGCAGAATAGGCTGTGCAGTGTGTAATGAGATAAAATATTCACCAGATTTGTCTTCTAAATACACTGCCCACCTATGAACAGTTGACCAGAAGTGCCCATCCCTCGATCCCTAGGACTCGCAGCACCTTACGAACACCAGCGAACAAAAAATGCAAACTTGCGGCACTCCCAGCTAAGAAATGGAAGGCAAACTTAAATAAGCAAACGAAGAGTGGAGGGGATGTGTTAGGTACGTTAAGCTACTACAGAAGAGGGCAGAAAGTAGCCACCGCTGAACTCAGCAGGCGACTGCCCCTACACCTGTCTGCCTCACCAGCCATGCTTTCACACATTCATTCGGTTATTGATAAGTCAGCATACGTTCGTTCCTGGAGCTGGAACGAAAAGGATGAAGGGCTGAAAAGGATGAGTTGTGCACTGCACAGTTAGTGAAAATATTCACCCAGTAAATGGGTCACAAAATTACAAAGATTTTGGATGTAAAATTAGTGCAGTACACAACTAAAATCGAGTGTACATTTGGCAACGGTTTCTGAGACGAGACGCGTGAAAGTGTGAAACATTCAACACGATCGGGATCTGCTATGATCTGTATCCATGGCGCAGACCAGGCGGACATAGTGACCTCTGTACTGACCTGTGCTGTGCTGGGGCGGCACGGCGCTGGTATCGGTGACCCTGAGTGACAGAGTGACCACGGCAGCCAGTTCTCTCCTCAGTCGCTCCGCCACTGTCACCCAGCCGTCCGCAGAGACGTTAAAGAACCCCTGCCGAGACACAGCAGGCACATATACAGGGTCATAGGTGACCTGCTGTGTCCTCTCCCCGTGCTGCGTACAGAAATGATCGCAGGCGGTTCGGTATTAAACCGTGGTACACCGTCGTTCTGCAAACATGGTGCTCAAAGTGTCCAAGAACTCATTTGTATTTCGTATTTGTATTTCACTTGCAGCAACTTCCACAGCAACTATTACAGTGCTGTCGCAATGAGTGATGTAATATAAATTCAAACTTAAAAATGATCCTACGACATAACAGAATGAGCGACAATATTAAAGACAGAACAGTAGTTAAAATATCAGGCCGAAATTATATACATATGACAATAGTAATAAATCACGGCTCGGTTCTCGTCAGCCACAGGCGCCAAGCTCAACAAGCCGTGATAACTTAAGAAATACAATTAAGTAAACCAATTAGGATGGTGAGGATGAGTGACGATGCCTTCGTGGTTCGTAAATCTTTTCGGATTCAACTTTGGCATTTTCCATCCCGGATTTAAATTTGAGTTGCTCTTGAAATGGAACCACGTATCTTCACTTAGGTACTAGATACTTCACAGTTGCTTTTGTACGCGAAAGTTTTGTACGCGAAAGTTTTCATTATTTAGATATATTCATCAACATCGATATATCAATCCGGCTTCAGTCTTCATCGATATATCATTCAGAATTCAGGCTTCAGGATTGCTCTTGGTTGGAGTACTTTGGCAAGCAGTTTTTTTTTGCAACGTTGGAGACTCTCCGTACCGCAGTCACGTTCCGCGTAAGAAAACTGTTTGTGACTGACGGCAGGAATATTATAAAATTTACCAAAATATCCTTAAAAAGCAAAGATAAATACCTGTTTTTTGTTCGATCCGGGTGTTTCACGTCTCCATCTTGCGGCCTTGGGCTCAAAATTAAATATGCTTCAATCTAGCTACACTTTCCATTCCAAAGCACGTAAATAACTGCTCCCAGATACGGGAAAACGCGGAGCAGCTGAAGGCTGCTGCTTCTGGGTCAAGGTACATGTACATGTGGTCATTTTACGAGAATGCCGGGAATTCCACTAATATAAATGGTTGGCAAGGAAGACCATTAGCCACCACAGTCGCGGACAGATTACCCACTTTTGTCATATAGAAGAGGGATTTATATGCCAAAAAGAGAGATTGTGTAGCTTGATTTTGCAATAATGTGACATTTCATTCCATCAACGGTACGGGCAATCCCCGAAAAGCTCCATCTTCACCCACAGTGCCACCCACCTTATACGCCTCGTTGGGGCGGTCCACAGGCTTGCCATCTTCACTGACGGCCGACTCAGCCTCCACCAGACTGAAGACAAGGTCCTCAGGGGAGGCCACGTCCGGGTCCACCGCCGAGAGCTGATAGAACCGGTCGCCGACGACCGCGTCCTCAGACACCTGGCGGAGAGACGGGAACTAACACACCTGGCGGACAATCGGGGAACTAACACACCTGGCGGACAGTCGGGGAACTAACACTTCCGGTGAAGAGATGTAGTATCACGCCTTTAGGACGCATTGGCTTCGGGTCAACCCGAGCTAAACATGAAAGACGGAGGAAAAACACCTGATGGAAGGACCCAATCACTAATCACGGCTTCAGAAAGCATTGGCTTCGAGCTGACCTGGACCAAATAAAATAAAAGTGAACGAAAACCTGTGGAGACGTGGAACGAACACCTACCGGGCAGACCGCGAACTAACACAGCGCAGATCGTGACTTCACAGCAGCTTGAGTTCCAACCACCGCCGCTAGATGGCAGTCTTATTGAAGATGTCAAATTGTTACGGTTTATCTCATTTATTGACTTAAGTAATGACTTGATAGCCGTGAAATACATTGCCCGAACCGTATGGAACACAGGTCGACAGTTGAAGTAAGCGTGACGTGCTGACAAATGCGCAGATTTTATGCAATCGTGGGAGGAGTTGTGAAACTTGATGGAAAATCATGAGTCGAAAAGAATTAGGGTAGCACTTTCGGCAACAATCTTCAGCTTTGCGCAGTGGCGATACAGTAACCGATGAGGTTTATCCGAGGTGCTGTTATTGCTAGTTGAAAACTTTACCCAATACCCCGCCTGGACGACGTGAAATACCGTCGGCCAAGGCAATCTTTGAACGGCCTTACGGGGCCTATTAAGCACTCAGTAGGGGAAATTACCCGGGGAATGGTGAGAAGGGGGACAGATCCCGTCAGTCGCTTGAGCGACGATACACATTGCAAGTATATCACGATCCAAGCGCAGATACCATACAAGCAGCAGACTACTTTACTGACAAATCAAGGCCCTATAACCAGGTAAGGACACGAGCCGAAAAGAAGCGATGTAAGAAGAGACCTTGAACTCGACACGACCGCCGGATGACGTCACTGGCGGTGCCCGGCGCCGCGCTCAAGCGTATGGCTGTAACTCGTAAACACAAAAAAATACCACCTTATAGAGGCATATTTTCGGAATCAGCGCATCGAGGAGGCCCTGTATGCAAAATTTGGGGCAAATCGATACACCTCGGAATGTCACACTGTTGTCATCTGATGCTGCTCATTTGACGAACGTCAGCCATCGAAACCCGCACGCAACACGCCATCAACAGACTTCAATTTCAACTGATGCGCTATTGCTAGCTGAAATCTTGCAATTTGATAGGTGCAGCGCTCTGCCGCCATTGACGTCAAATAACATTGTATGAGCACCGACGAGGCGACCTATAGGGCGCTCAAGCGGCGTCATTCCTGTGGCAAACTAACAACCCCCAGTCTATGGACCTAGCACCATCCATAAGGATTCGGGGCCTTTCACATCTGCCCGCTGTGATCCGGGGTTGAAGTGACAGCCAGAAAGAAGTCAGACAAGCCAGCTGTTAAATCAGAGAGAAACAGATTGTCTACAGACCAGCTATCACCAGCAAACGTGGGACTCACCTCTGCCCGCTGCGAGCCGGGGGTGAAGCGCGGGCTCTTGTCGTTGGAGTCGATCACCAGCACGGACAGCGTGGCCGTGCCGGTCTGAGCCGGGGAGCCTGTCACGGGAGAAGTACGGTCACGCAGGATCAGCAGCAACCTATCGCACAGAATGCATACATCAATATGGGAATACAGATAGAAATGCTGCAGACAAATGGACAAACAGTTGCATCGACTTTAGGAAACCGCCATGACATAAAACATAAAATCGTCGTTCTGCAAGCCACACCAGTTTGCCTATTGTTTTTTTTTTAGAACGCGCAAACTCATCGGGTCTTTTTACGCCCAAAACCAACTCAAGACTGCCCTCGTTGTCTACCAGTGACTTCAGTACTACCACGTCCCCTCTGGAGCCACTCACCCGAGTCGACGGCCAGCACCTGGATGCTGTACTGGCTGCGTCTCTGGTGGTCCAGTCTGCGCGACAGCGTCACCACGCCCGTGTCAGCGGCCACCGCGAAGTCCTCGTAGCCGCCGCGTTGTAGTCGGTAGCGGAGGGCGGCGTTAGCAGCCGTGTCCCGGTCCCTGGCCGCCACACGCTCCACCACGGTGCCTGCCGGGGTACAGGGGGTCAGCTATATCTCAGTCCACACGCTCCACCACGGTGCCTGCCGGGGTACAGGGGGTCAGCTATATCTCAGTCTAGTACGGTGTCGGCGATGATGGGGCAGAGTAACCATGGGTTCAGTGCAGTGCCTGGGGGAGGGGAGGGGAGTTATAAACCCATCACGGTGCCAGCAAGATGGGGGGGGGGGGGGGCAGGTCATCATATATTAGGGATTGTTAACAGTATCGATTCAATCAAAGTCCAACACAGTGGCGTCTATGAGAAATACGCAAGGACAATCGCGCCACAACGGTCTCAAAATTAGTAGGAACAAATCCAAGTAAACTTGTACTTCAACATGGGACCATATGAGGGATTGCTGAAAATTACTATGGACAATCATGTCTCTTGTGTCCCCAGTGGTGGCGACGCCCATGCCCAAGGCAGTGTCTTCAGTAAGGTGTTGTTCTGCCACTGCACCAGCGGAAAGGCCGAGCCATGAGTCTGTCACAATAAGGAGCAGGAACATGTCATTGGCGTGTCTCCAGCGGGCGGCTGTGACTGGTGCCGTCAGCACACAACAGTTTGCATACAGGAGAGGCTGCATACAGGAGAGGCTGCAGACAGGAGAGGCTGCAGACAGGAGAGGCTGCATACAGGAGAGGCTGCATACAGGAGAGGCTGCAGACAGGAGAGGCTGCAGACAGGAGAGGCTGTAGACAGGAGAGGCTGCAGACATGAGAGGCTGCAGACATGAGAGGCTGCAGACATGAGAGGCTGCATACAGGAGAGCCTGCAGACAGGAGAGGATGCAGACAGGAGAGGCTGCATACAGGAGAGGCTGCAGACAGGAGAGGCTGCATACAGGAGAGGCTGCATACAGGAGAGGCTGCATACAGGAGAGGCTGCAGACATGAGAGGCTGCAGACAGGAGAGGCTGCATACAGGAGAGGCTGCATACAGGAGAGGCTGCATACAGGAGAGGCTGCATACAGGAGAGGCTGCATACAGGAGAGGCTGCAGACAGTAGAGGATGCAGACAGGAGAGGCTGCAGACAGGAGAGGATGCAGACAGGAGAGGCTGCAGACAGGAGAGGCTGCAGACAGGAGAGGCTGCAGACATGAGAGGCTGCATACAGGAGAGCCTGCAGACAGGAGAGGATGCAGACAGGAGAGGCTGCAGACAGGAGAGGCTGCAGACAGGAGAGGATGCATACAGGAGAGGCTGCAGACATGAGAGGCTGCATACAGGAGAGCCTGCAGACAGGAGAGGCTGCAGACAGGAGAGGATGCAGACAGGAGAGGCTGCAGACAGAAGAGGCTGCAGACAGGAGAGGCTGCAGACATGAGAGGCTACAGACAGGAGAGGATGCAGACAGGAGAGGCTGCATACAGGAGAGCCTGCAGACAGGAGAGGATGCAGACAGGAGAGGCTGCAGACAGGAGAGGATGCAGACAGGAGAGGCTGCAGACAGGAGAGGATGCAGACAGGAGAGGCTGCAGACAGGAGAGGATGCAGACAGGAGAGGATGCAGACAGGAGAGGCTGCAGATAGGAGAGGATGCAGACAGGAGAGGCTGCAGACAGGAGAGGATGCAGACAGGAGAGGCTGAAGACAGAAGAGGCTGCAGACAGGAGAGGCTGCAGACAGGAGCGGCTGCAGACAGGAGAGGATCCAGACAGGAGAGGCCGCAGACAGGAGAGACCGCAGACAGGAGAGGCTGCTGACAGGAGAGGCTGCAGACAGGAGAGGCTGCAGACAGGAGAGGCTGCAGACAGGAGAGGCTGCAGACAGGAGCGGCTGCAGACAGGAGAGGATCCAGACAGGAGAGGCCGCAGACAGGAGAGGCCGCAGACAGGAGAGGCTGCTGACAGGAGAGGATGCAGACAGGAGAGGCCGCAGACAGGAGAGGCCGCAGACAGGAGAGGCTGCAGACAGGAGAGGCTGCAGACAGGAGAGGCTGCAGACAGGAGAGGCTGCAGACAGGAGAGGCTGCAGACAGGAGAGGCTGCAGACAGGAGAGGCTGCAGACAGGAGCGGCTGCAGACAGGAGAGGATCCAGACAGGAGAGGCCGCAGACAGGAGAGGCCGCAGACAGGAGAGGCCGCAGACAGGAGAGGCTGCTGACAGGAGAGGCTGCAGACAGGAGAGGATGCAGACAGGAGAGGCTGCAGACAGGAGAGGCTGCAGACAGGAGAGGCTGCAGACAGGAGCGGCTGCAGACAGGAGAGGATCCAGACAGGAGAGGCCGCAGACAGGAGAGGCCGCAGACAGGAGAGGCTGCTGACAGGAGAGGATGCAGACAGGAGAGGCCGCAGACAGGAGAGGCCGCAGACAGGAGAGGCTGCAGACAGGAGAGGCTGCAGACAGGAGAGGCTGCAGACAGGAGAGGCTGCAAAATATAACCTTCGAGAGGCGAGACATCGCTACTCGCAGCTGTCTCACCTATGGTACACTCTCTGGCAGGACGGCCTGGTACAATGGTCTCACCTATGGGTACACTCTCTGGCAGGACGGCCTGGTACAGTGGTCTCACCTATGGTACACTCTCTGGCAGGACGGCCTGGTACAGTGGTCTCACCTATGGTACACTCTCTGGCAGGACGGCCTGGTACAGTGGTCTCACCTATGGTACACTCTCTGGCAGGACGGCCTGGTACAATGGTCTCACCTATGGGTACACTCTCTGGCAGGACGGCCTGGTACAGTGGTCTCACCTATGGTACACTCTCTGGCAGGACGGCCTGGTACAGTGGTCTCACCTATGGTACACTCTCTGGCAGGACGGCCTGGTACAATGGTCTCACCTATGGGTACACTCTCTGGCAGGACGGCCTGGTACAGTGGTCTCACCTATGGTACACTCTCTGGCAGGACGGCCTGGTACAGTGGTCTCACCTATGGTACACTCTCTGGCAGGACGGCCTGGTACAATGGTCTCACCTATGGTTACACTCTCTGGCAGGACGGCCTGGTACAGTGGTCTCACCTATGGGTACACTCTCTGGCAGGACAGCCTGGTACAGCGGTTTGGAGAACTCTGGTTTGTTGTTGTTTGTGTCGATGATGGCCACCTCCAGAGGGACAGACACCGTGTGGATTCCGTCCGTCACCTGCAAAGCGGAGGCGTCTCGGTCAACAGGAGAGCAAACACGGCCCTAAATTAATACTGTGACAAAGCACACACCGTCGCGTTGAAACCCACGTCGTGAAACATTGCGATCGGCATCCAACATACACCAAATGGTTGTGCCCCGCCTCTGAAAACGGCTAAAACATTATGCTCTTCACCAGCAGCAGTTGGTCCAGAGCATGTTTTAGGTTTTAGTAGTTTTCTTTACAGTAAAATATAAACGTGTAAAATAATAACATATATAATAATAATATAATAATAATAATAATACAATATAAACAGAAATTTGCAGGAATTCGCTAAAATCTAGGAAAATGAAATCACTGGCCTTACATAAAGAGTCATACTACGTTATCTAATTGTCATTGCAAAAATACACGGAAGGCCTGCAGCTCTCTACATAAACTACATTGCACACATTTCTCAAAGGACACGTCCCACCCTGCTCTTCCACCCTGCCGAGCAGCGAAAGAGAGAAGCATCCAACCCACCTGAGCCAGCAGCGACACCGTCTCTCCAACCCACCTGAGCCAGCAGCGACACCGTCTCTCCAACCCACCTGAGCCAGCAGCGACACCGTCTCTCCAACCCACCTGAGCCAGCAGCGACACCGTCTCTCCAACCCACCTGAGCCAGCAGCGACACCGTCTCTCCAACCCACCTGAGCCAGCAGCGACACCGTCTCTCCAACCCACCTGAGCCAGCAGCGACACCGTCTCTCCAACCCACCTGAGCCAGCAGCGACACCGTCTCTCCAACCCACCTGAGCCAGCAGCGACACCGTCTCTCCAACCCACCTGAGCCAGCAGCGACACCGTCTCTCCAACCCACCTGAGCCAGCAGCCATTCCGTCTCTCCAACCCACCTGAGCCAGCAGCGACACCGTCTCTCCAACCCACCTGAGCCAGCAGCGACACCGTCTCTCCAACCCACCTGAGCCAGCAGCGACACCGTCTCTCCAACCCACCTGAGCCAGCAGCGACACCGTCTCTCCAACCCACCTGAGCCAGCAGCCATACCGTCTCTCCAACCCACCTGAGCCAGCAGCGACACCGTCTCTCCAACCCACCTGAGCCAGCAGCCATACCGTCTCTCCAACCCACCTGAGCCAGCAACGACACCGTCTCTCCAACCCACCTGAGCCAGCAGCGACACCGTCTCTCCAACCCACCTGAGCCAGCAGCGACACCGTCTCTCCAACCCACCTGAGCCAGCAGCGACACCGTCTCTCCAACCCACCTGAGCCAGCAGCGACACCGTCTCTCCAACCCACCTGAGCCAGCAGCGACACCGTCTCTCCAACCCACCTGAGCCAGCAGCGACACCGTCTCTCCAACCCACCTGAGCCAGCAGCGACACCGTCTCTCCAACCCACCTGAGCCAGCAGCGACACCGTCTCTCCAACCCACCTGAGCCAGCAGCGACACCGTCTCTCCAACCCACCTGAGCCAGCAGCGACACCGTCTCTCCAACCCACCTGAGCCAGCAGCGACACCGTCTCTCCAACCCACCTGAGCCAGCAGCGACACCGTCTCTCCAACCCACCTGAGCCAGCAGCCATTCCGTCTCTCCAACCCACCTGAGCCAGCAGCGACACCGTCTCTCCAACCCACCTGAGCCAGCAGCGACACCGTCTCTCCAACCCACCTGAGCCAGCAGCGACACCGTCTCTCCAACCCACCTGAGCCAGCAGCGACACCGTCTCTCCAACCCACCTGAGCCAGCAGCCATACCGTCTCTCCAACCCACCTGAGCCAGCAGCGACACCGTCTCTCCAACCCACCTGAGCCAGCAGCCATACCGTCTCTCCAACCCACCTGAGCCAGCAACGACACCGTCTCTCCAACCCACCTGAGCCAGCAGCGACACCGTCTCTCCAACCCACCTGAGCCAGCAGCGACACCGTCTCTCCAACCCACCTGAGCCAGCAGCGACACCGTCTCTCCAACCCACCTGAGCCAGCAGCGACACCGTCTCTCCAACCCACCTGAGCCAGCAGCGACACCGTCTCTCCAACCCACCTGAGCCAGCAGCGACACCGTCTCTCCAACCCACCTGAGCCAGCAGCGACACCGTCTCTCCAACCCACCTGAGCCAGCAGCGACACCGTCTCTCCAACCCACCTGAGCCAGCAGCGACACCGTCTCGCGTCCCTGGACGTCGTCCAGGTCAATGCCGTCTGTCTTGTTAACGGTGACCTCTCCCGAGGTCGGGTCAATACGGAACACGCCGCCCTCTGACAGCGAGTAGGTCAGCTGAGAGGTCACGTCCCGGTCCTCCGCCTGACGGGGTCACACACGGGTCACCGGTTAGAGGGGGTCACCAAGAATTGCGGTATTTGCCGACCGCCAAGCAGGCCCGTCGGAGAGTTGTGAACATTGCCGTATCTCTGTGGTATGACAAGCAGGCCCGTCGGAGAGTTGTGAACATTGCCGTATCTCTGTGGTATGACAAGCAGGCCCGTCGGAGAGTTGTGAACATTGCCGTATCTCTGTGGTATGACAGCTGTGGCATCTCTCTGTGGTATGACAGAGCTGCAGAAACGATGGCCGCATTATTCATATTCAGTCCAACGGTTCGCCTTTTCGCGAGTTTGAACGTGACGCTCGTGTGAGCTACATACACGACATCGACTCCACGACTTCGAACTGCAAGACCACAGGATCAGTCCGACTCAGCTCGACCACAATCGGACCAGTGGGACTCCCCTGGACCGCCATAGGGGGTCGAACCTCCTAGTCGCCTCCCTGGTGACCGCCTCCTACTCCTTCCGCAATCCACACCTCTCTAACCTGGACCACCAGAGGCAGGTCGAACCTCCTGATCCCCTCCCTGGTGACCCCCTCCTACCCCTTCACACCCCTCTCACCTGGACCACCAGAGGCGGGTCGAACCTGCTGGCGCCCTCCCTGATGACGGCGCCGTACTGCTCCCGGCCGAACTGCGGCACGTTGTCGTTGGTGTCCAGCGTGACGATCTTCAGGGGCACAGAGGAGGTCCGACCGTCACCAGCTTGGTCCGTCGCCTGTGGACAGATTGATCAGTCTCAGGAATCATGGAGACACATTTACAACCCAAGAGCTCATGCTGTTAAATGTATTTTGTACAGTGAAATTGCAACATTTTGATCCCGGGGAATCTTCACCACTTCATCATATTCTTAGCTTCAGTGATATTCAAATTTAGAAGAAAAACAAACATATCATCTGGCCAGTTTTCAAGTATATTCGGTATTGAAAACAATGAACTGAGTGATGACCAACTTATACGTGGAAGTTTCCGTTTTCCCTGGTCGGCGCGGAGTTGTTCGAACCCATCATAGTGCGATGATGTCATTCGGGGGCTGGCATGCCGCCAGTCTTTGTCCAGTCCTGTCTGATCTTCCTGACCTGCCCTGACCAGTCTGACCTGACCGGTCCTAACCTGACCGGTCCTGACCTGACCTGACCTGACCTGACCTGACCTGACCTGACCGGTCCGGTCCGGTCCGGGCCTGGCCTGACCTGACCTGACCTGACCGGTCCTGACCTGACCTGACCGGTCCTGACCTGACCTGACCTGACCGGTCCTGACCTGACCTGACCTGACCGGTCCTGACCTGACCTGACCTGACCTGACCTGACCGGTCCTGACCTGACCGGTCCTGACCTGACCGGTCCTGACCGGTCCTGACCTGACCTGACTGGTCCTGACCGGCCCTGACCGGTCCTGACCGGTCCTGACCGGTCCTGACCGGTCCTGACCGGTCCTGACCGGTCCTGACCGGTCCTGACCGGTCCTGACCGGTCCTGACCGGTCCTGACCGGTCCTGACCGGTCCTGACCGGTCCTGACCGGTCCTGACCGGTCCTGACCGGTCCTGACCGGTCCTGACCGGTCCTGACCGGTCCTGACCGGTCCTGACCGGTCCTGACCGGTCCTGACCTGACCTGACCGGTCCTGACCGGTCCTGACCGGTCCTGACCGGTCCTGACCTGACCTGACCGGTACTGACCTGACCTGACCTGACCTGACCTGACCTGACCTGACCGGTCCGGTCCGGTCCGGTCCGGTCCGGTCCGGTTCGGTTCGGTTCGGTTCGGTTCGGTCCGGTCCGGTCCGGGCCTGACCTGACCTGACCGGTCCTGACCTGACCTGACCGGTCCTGACCTGACCTGACCGGTCCTGACCGGTCCTGACCGGTCCTGACCTGACCTGACCGGTCCTGACCTGACCTGACCTGACCTGCCCTGACCTGACCGGTCCTGACCTGACCTGACCGGTACTGACCTGACCTGACCGGTCCGGTCCGGTCCGGTCCGGTCCGGTCCGGTCCGGTCCGGTCCGGTCCGGTCCGGTCCGGTCCGGGCCTGACCTGACCTGACCTGACCGGTCCTGACCTGACCGGTCCTGACCTGACCGGTCCTGACCTGACCGGTCCTGACCTGACCTGACCTGACCTGACCGGTCCTGACCTGACCTGACCGGTCCTGACCGGTCCTGACCGGTCCTGACCGGTCCTGACCGGTCCTGACCGGTCCTGACCGGTCCTGACCGGTCCTGACCGGTCCTGACCGGTCCTGACCTGACCGGTCCTGACCTGACCGGTCCTGACCTGACCGGTCCTGACCTGACCGGTCCTGACCTGACCGGTCCTGACCGGTCCTGACCGGTCCTGACCTGACCGGTCCTGACCGGTCCTGACCGGTCCTGACCTGACCTGACTGGTCCTGACTGGTCCTGACTGGTCCTGACCGGCCCTGACCGGTCCTGACCGGTCCTGACCGGTCCTGACCGGTCCTGACCGGTCCTGACCGGTCCTGACCGGTCCTGACCGGTCCTGACCGGTCCTGACCGGTCCTGACCGGTCCTGACCGGTCCTGACCGGTCCTGACCGGTCCTGACCGGTCCTGACCTGACCGGTCCTGACCTGACCTGACCGGTCCTGACCGGTCCTGACCTGACCTGACTGGTCCTGACCGGTCCTGACCGGTCCTGACCGGTCCTGACCGGTCCTGACCGGTCCTGACCGGTCCTGACCGGTCCTGACCGGTCCTGACCGGTCCTGACCGGTCCTGACCGGTCCTGACCGGTCCTGACCGGTCCTGACCGGTCCTGACCTGACCTGACCTGACCGGTCCTGACCTGACCTGCCCGGGACCGGCCGGCGGACACGACTGACCTCGACCGTGAGGAAGTAGTCGCGTTTAGTCTCGTAGTCGATACAGGGCGCCGTGCCGGGGGAGTCGCACGGCGCCACCAGCACTGTGCCCGTCCGGGGGTCAATCGCGAACCTGGACACAGACAGATAACACACAGTCGGTCATTCACAGAGAGCGCCCGGGTCAAACGTGAACAGAACATGCATTGTATAGCCGTCAAAGCACATATTTATCAACATACATACACACCAAAGAGAGCAACAGTAGAGATATCCGAGACCGAAATCGTATCGATAAGTCCGGGCTTCCGATGCTGCTGGCGCGGGCTGACATTAAAACGATAGGCAAATAAAGCGAATCATGATACACGGCAGCATTACATCAGGGGCTGACCTTCCAGTCCTGGCAACATGAGGTCGAGGGCAACACGAGGTCCAGGACAGCGTGAGGTCCAGGGCAGCGTGAGGTCGAGGGCAACGTGAAGTCCAGGGCAACGTGAAGTCCAGGGCAACACGAGGTCCAGGACAGCGTGAGGTCGAGGGCAGCGTGAGGTCCAGGGCAGCGTGAGGTCGAGGGCAGCGTGAGGTCGAGGGCAGCGTGAGGTCCAGGGCAGCGTGAGGTCGAGGGCAACATGAGGTCGAGGGCAACACGAGGTCCAGGGCAGCGTGAGGTCCATGACAGTGTGAGGTCCAGGGCAGCGTGAGGTCGAGGGCAACGTGACAGAGTAACAGTACAACAGGCCGACGAACACGACGGGAGAACGAAAGGATATGAGTATGGAGCAAAGAGCATATGGCAGGAGCGCGAGAGTAAGACGGTTGGACAGGCAGACGGAGGGGCAGTATACAAACACAGTGGAAGGACGACAAAGTGGGACCGCAGGACGAGAAGACAGTGCTGTCTTTTCCTAGAATAGATACGCGTAGTTAAAGGGACACTGCCACTTTAATGAAAAATGTGATATGTTAAAGAGCAATCGCATCTGATTAACACTCTGAAGTCCGTCTTTAGAAATGCACGCCTAATATCATCGTTCATAGTTCGGTTTTCTTCCAGACAATGACCTTGACGAGTCCGCTCACCACTACGTACCAAAATCAATTAATTGCAGCGTTGTTCAAAAATTGTAAATAGTTATATGTTTTGCCTTCTGTCGAAATGTGTAATGTCAGAAAACATTTCATGTCTTATTAGGCCTGATTTCAGTCCAATAATTGGCATAAAGAAAATATTAATTCCGAAGGGATTAAGATTAATTCCGAAGGAATTTTGATTTCCCACCATTGATCAGGGGGGTGCGGGTTTGAGGCATCAAAAGAAAGTCGTGCCAGCTGATGTTTGGTCCTCTGATTAAGGAGATACCGAATAGCAAAGAGTTAACAGGAACCTCAATGTATAAGTGCATTGCCGCCTCATCCAATTACAACAGCGTCTGCTGCGGGTTTGGTTAATTCTACTGACAGGAAGTTAACAGGAACCTTAATGTATAAGTACATTGCCGCCTCATCTAATTGCAATAGCGTCAGCTGCGCCGGTTTGGTCGCATGTGGTTAACAGGAATCTTAATGTATAAGGGCATTGCCGCCTCATCTAATTACCGCAAACACGAATTTCTTATTGGATGCTTATGAAAATGTCCAATTGTTTGAAACGTGTTATAATTAAATTAATTACCAATGGTATATAATGCTTAAGCAAAATATGTCTGGTTTAGGAGATATTTTTACTTAGTTGTCAAACCATGCACCCATTGCCAGTGTTGAAGCGGCAAACCCGCGCTACCTAGTTATTAAGTTACCTTGCCATTGATTAAGTTTTTCCGACCGAGGTTTTTTGGTATGAGATTGCTTACATTGTTTATGTCTGTTTTCGCCCGGTCCTCCGATTCCGGAGATACCGAATAGCAGAGTTTAGTGAGTCAGTGAGTTTATTTCACACGTTTCCCCACAATGTATAAGTGCATTGCCGCCTGATCCAATTGCAATAGCATCAGCTGACGGTTGGTCAGATGCAGTTAACTGGAACAAACGCTTCCATAATCCATATGTGTAGTGGTGAGTAGAAATCGTAAACAGTTTTTGATTCTGATAACAGATGAAATAAATTATTGTTATTTTTGCTATTTGCGCTGCTTGGGTAAGCTTTTGATGGCGATTACAAATCATAAGTGGTCCTTGGGACTTGTTTAAGCCGGTTTTGCGATATCATCCGAACGTGAGTGTTCCTTTAAGTCATACAAGAGCACACGAGGAAGGAAAAACGACAGTATGACGGTCGGAAGGGACCGGAAGGGCGGCGACAGTGGGACCTGGTCAGTGGTGACTTACCTCTCTGAGCCGGCGCCGGTCAGCCGGTAGACGATGCCCTCCTGTCCGAACAGACCCGAGTCCCGGTCCTCAGCCGCCACCGTGGTGATGATGGTGCCCGGAGCCGACATCTCAGACACCTGGCACAACACAACACTGTGGTGATGACACCTGACACAACACAACACTGTGGTGATGACACCTGACACAACACACAACACTGTAGTGATGTCACTTGACACAACGTACAACACTGTAGTGATGACACTTGACACAACGTACAACACTGTAGTGATGACACCTGACACAACACAACACTGTGGTGATGACACCTGACACAACACAACACTGTGGAGATGACACCTGGCACAACACAACACTGTGGTGATGACACCTGACACAACACAGCACTGTGGTGATGACACCTGACACAACACACAACACTGTAGTGATGTCACTTGACACAACGTACAACACTGTAGTGATGACACCTGACACAACACAACACTGTGGCGATGACACCTGACACAACACACAACACTGTAGTGATGACACCTGTCACAACACACAACACTGTAGTGATGACACTTGACACAACGTACAACACTGTAGTGATGACACCTGACACAACACAACACTGTAGTGATGACACCTGACACAACGTATACCACTGTGGTGATGACACCTGACACAACACAACACTGCAGTGATGACACCTGACACAACACAACACTGTGGTGATGACACCTGACACAACGTACAATACTGCGGTGATGGCACCTGACACAACACAACACTGTGGTGATGGCACCTGACACAACACTGGTGATGACACCTGACACAACACACAACACTGTGGTGATGACATCTGACACAGCACAACACTGTGGTGATGACACCTGACACAACACACAGCACTGTGGTGATGACACATGACACAACACTGTGGTGATGACACCTGACACAACACAACACTGTGGTGATGACATCTGACACAGCACAACACTGTGGTGATGACACCTGACACAACACACAGCACTGTGGTGATGACACATGACACAACACAACACTGTGGTGATGACACCTGACACAACACACAACACTGTGGTGATGACACCTGACACAACACACAACACTGCGGTGATGACACCTGACACAACGTACGCCACTGTGGTGATGACACCTGACACAACACAACACTGTGGTGATGACACCTGACACAACACACAACACTGGTGATGACACCTGACACAACGTGCAACACTGTGGTGATGGCACCTGGCACAACGTACAACAATGTGGTGATGACACCTGCCACAACACACAACACTGTAGTGATGACACCTGACACAACACACAACACTGTAGTGATGACATTTGACACAACGTACAACACTGTAGTGATGACACCTGACACAACACAACACTGTGGTTATGACACCTGACACAACACAACACTGTGGTGATGACACCTGACACAACACACAACACTGTAGTGATGACACCTGACACAACACACAACACTGTATCGATGACACTTGACACAACGTACAACACTGTAGTGATTACACCTCACACAACACAACACTGTGGTGATGACACCTGCACAACACAACACTGTGGTGATGACACCTGATACAACACACAACACTGTGGTGATGACACCTGACACAACACACAACACTGTAGTGATGACACCTGACACAACGTACAACACTGTGGTGATGACACCTGCCACAACGTACAACACTGTAGTGATGACACCTGACACAACACAGCACTGTGGTGATGACACCTGACACAATACACAACACTGAGGTGATGACACCTAACACAACACACACCACCGTGGTGATGACACCTGACACAACACAACAATGTGGTGATGACACCTGACACAACACAACACTGTGGTGATGACACCTGATACAACACACAACACTGTGGTGATGACACCTAACACAACACACAACACTGTAGTGATGACACCTGATACAACGTACAACACTGTGGTGATGACACCTGGCACAACACACAACACTGTGGTGATGACACCTGGCACAACCCACAACAATGTGGTGATGCCACCTGACATAACACTGGTGATGACACATGGCACACACAACACCGTGGTGATGACACCTGACACAACACACAACACTGAGGTGATGACACCTAACACAACACACAACACTGTGGTGATGACAACTGGCACAACACACACCACTGTGGTGATGACACCTGACACAACACAACACTGCGGTGATGACACCTGACACAATACACAACACTGAGGTGATGACACCTAACACAACACACCACACCGTGGTGATGACACCTGACACAACGTACAACACTGTGTTGATGACACCTGACACAACACACAACACTGAGGTGATGACACCTAACACAACACACAACACTGTGGTGATGACACCTAACACAACACACAACACTGTGGTGGTGACACCTAACACAACACACAACACTGTGGTGATGACACCTGACACAACACAACACTGCGGTGATGACACCTGACACAATATACAACACTGAGGTGATGACACCTAACACAACACACAACACCGTGGTGATGACACCCGACACAACACAACACTGCGGTGATGACACCTGACACAATACACAACACTGAGGTGATGACACCTAACACAACACACCACACCGTGGTGATGACACCTGACACAATGTACAACACTGTGTTGATGCCACCTGGCACAACACACAACACTGAGGTGATGACACCTGACACAATACACAACACTGAGGTGATGACACCTAACACAACACACAACACTGTGGTGATGACACCTGACACAACACACAACACTGTGGTGATGACACCTCACACAACACAACACTGCGGTGATGACACCTGACACAATACACAACACTGAAGTGATGACACCTAACACAACACACAACACCGTGGTGATGACACCTGACACAACGTACAACACTGTGGTGATGACACCTGGCACAATACACAACACTGTGGTGATGACACCTGACACAACACTGCGGTGATGACACCTGACACAACACAACACTGTGGTGATGACACCTGACACAACACACAACACTGCGGTGATGACACCTGACACAATACACAACACTGAGGTGATGACACCTAACACAACACACAACACCGTGGTGATGACACCTGACACAACGTTCAACACTGTGGTGATGACACCTGGCACAACACACAACACTGTGGTGATGACACCTGACACAACGTACAACAATGTGGTGATGACACCCGACACAAAACCCAACACTGCGGTGATGACACCTGACAAACACACAACACTGTGGTGATGACACCTGACACAACACAACACTGTGGTGATGACACCTGATACAACACACCACACTGTGGTGATGACACCTGACACAACACACACCACTGCGGTGATGACACCTGCCACAACACACAACACTGGTGACGACACCTGCCACAACACACAACACTGTGGGGATGACACCTGACACAACACACAACACTGTGGTGATGACACCTAACACAACACACAACACTGTGGTGATGACACCTGACAACACAACACTGCGGTGATGACATCTGACACAATACACAACACTGAGGTGATGCCACCTAACACAACACACAACACCGTGGTGATGACACCCGACACAACACAACACTGCGGTGATGACACCTGACACAATACACAACACTGTGGTGAAGACACCTGACACAACACACAACACTGAGGTGATGACACCTGACACAACACCCACCACTGTGGTGATGGCACCTGGCACACCACACAACACTGTGGTGATGCCACCTGACACAACACACACCACTGGTGATGACACTTGACACAACACACAACAATGTGGTGATGACACCTGGCACAACACTGTGGTGATGACACCTGCCACAACACACAGCACTGGTGATGCCACCTGACACAACATACAACAATGGTGATGCCACCTGACACAACACACAACACTGTGGTGATGACCCCTGACACAACACACAACACTGTGGTGATGACACCTGACACAACACTGTGGTGATGACACCTGACACAACACTGTGGTGATGACACCTGACACAACGTACCGACACAGACACACACGGGTCAAGAATCAAGACAATGGGAAAGAGTCAGAAGCGAAGATGAAGTATGCTAACCTTCAATCGCGAAACATTCTCCCCCAGCATTGACGGCATTCCTAGGAGGCATGACGCGCTATATTTGACAAGTGCATGAATGACCCTACCAATTTTGACCAGACTTCAATCCAAACTCTGATGCTAATTCGGGTTTTAGAGGGCAGCGGCAATATTAATAACGCCGTGCGAATATCCGAAACTATTAACATAAATGAATGTTTTGACTTTTGAGCGACAAAGTTCTTTCGAAAAAGCTCTAACCCTAACCAGCAAACCCGCGCGACGTAGCCGTCCTGTCCCTACTCAGGATAGCATCGGAGTCGCCCTCCCCCCCCTTCTGGGCAGTAGCAGCACAACCTGTACCCTCCCCCTGGGCAGACCTCCGACCTCTTGCCTGTTTGACCCCGTCTGACCTCCCTGGTCAGCTCACCTGAGCGACGTAGGCGTCTTGACTGAAGCGCGGACCTCCGACCTCTGACCTGTCTGACCTGTCTGACCTGTCTGACCTGTCTGAC
The DNA here is from genome assembly GCA_036785665.1 of Chirona hameri. Taxonomy (NCBI): domain Eukaryota; kingdom Metazoa; phylum Arthropoda; class Thecostraca; order Balanomorpha; family Balanidae; genus Chirona; species Chirona hameri. The sequence continues at coordinate 157,721 of JAXIVJ010000757.1, read as the reverse complement.
CTGTCTGACCTGCCTGACCTGCCTGACCTGCCTGACCTGTCTGACCTGTCTGACCTGTCTGACCTGTCTGACCTGTCTGACCTGTCTGACCTGTCTGACCTGTCTGACCTGTCTGACCTGTCTGACCTGTCTGACCTGTCTGACCTGTCTGACCTGTCTGACCTGTCTGACCTGTCTGACCTGTCTGACCTGTCTGACCTGTCTGACCTGTCTGACCTGTCTGACCTGTCTGACCTGTCTGACCTGTCTGACCTGTCTGACCTGTCTGACCTGTCTGACCTGTCTGACCTGTCTGACCTGTCTGACCTGTCTGACCTGTCTGACCTGTCTGACCTGTCTGACCTGTCTGACCTGTCTGACCTGTCTGACCTGTCTGACCTGTCTGACCTGTCTGACCTGTCTGACCTGTCTGACCTGTCTGACCTGTCTGACCTGTCTGACCTGTCTGACCTGTCTGACCTGTCTGACCTGTCTGACCTGTCTGACCTGTCTGACCTGTCTGACCTGTCTGACCTGTCTGACCTGTCTGACCTGTCTGACCTGTCTGACCTGTCTGACCTGTCTGACCTGTCTGACCTGTCTGACCTGTCTGACCTGTCTGACCTGTCTGACCTGTCTGACCTGTCTGACCTCCCTGGCCAGCCTGACCTGTCTGACCTGTCTGACCTCCCTGGCCAGCTCACCTGAGCGACGTAGGCGTCTTGACTGAAGCGCGGACCTCCGACCTCTGACCTGTCTGACCTGTCTGACCTGTCTGACCTGTCTGACCTGCCTGACCTGTCTGACCTGTCTGACCTGTCTGACCTGTCTGACCTGTCTGACCTGTCTGACCTGTCTGACCTGTCTGACCTGTCTGACCTGTCTGACCTGTCTGACCTGTCTGACCTGTCTGACCTGTCTGACCTGTCTGACCTGTCTGACCTGTCTGACCTGTCTGACCTGTCTGACCTGTCTGACCTGTCTGACCTGTCTGACCTGTCTGACCTGTCTGACCTGTCTGACCTGTCTGACCTGTCTGACCTGTCTGACCTGCCTGACCTGCCTGACCTGCCCTGACCTGTCTGACCTGCCTGACCTGTCTGACCTGTCTGACCTGTCTGACCTGTCTGACCTGTCTGACCTGTCTGACCTGTCTGACCTGTCTGACCTGTCTGACCTGTCTGACCTGTCTGACCTGTCTGACCTGTCTGACCTGTCTGACCTGTCTGACCTGTCTGACCTGTCTGACCTGTCTGACCTGTCTGACCTGTCTGACCTGTCTGACCTGTCTGACCTGTCTGACCTGTCTGACCTGTCTGACCTGTCTGACCTGTCTGACCTGTCTGACCTGTCTGACCTGTCTGACCTGTCTGACCTGTCTGACCTGTCTGACCTGTCTGACCTGTCTGACCTGTCTGACCTGTCTGACCTGTCTGACCTGTCTGACCTGTCTGACCTGTCTGACCTGTCTGACCTGTCTGACCTGTCTGACCTGTCTGACCTGTCTGACCTGTCTGACCTGTCTGACCTGTCTGACCTGTCTGACCTGTCTGACCTGTCTGACCTGTCTGACCTGTCTGACCTGTCTGACCTGTCTGACCTGTCTGACCTGTCTGACCTGTCTGACCTGTCTGACCTGTCTGACCTGTCTGACCTGTCTGACCTGTCTGACCTGTCTGACCTGTCTGACCTGTCTGACCTGTCTGACCTGTCTGACCTGTCTGACCTGTCTGACCTGTCTGACCTGTCTGACCTGTCTGACCTGTCTGACCTGTCTGACCTGTCTGACCTGTCTGACCTGTCTGACCTGTCTGACCTGTCTGACCTGTCTGACCTGTCTGACCTGTCTGACCTGTCTGACCTGTCTGACCTGTCTGACCTGTCTGACCTGTCTGACCTGTCTGACCTGTCTGACCTGTCTGACCTGTCTGACCTGTCTGACCTGTCTGACCTGTCTGACCTGTCTGACCTGTCTGACCTGTCTGACCTGTCTGACCTGTCTGACCTGTCTGACCTGTCTGACCTGCCTGACCTGTCTGACCTGTCTGACCTCCCTGGCCAGCTCACCTGAGCGATGTAGGCGTCCTGGCTGAAGCGCGGTGGGTTGTCGTTGAGGTCGCTGACGGTGACGGTGACGGTGGCCGTGGAGGCCAGGCGGTCCGATGTGCGGCTCTCCTCAGCCACCAGCTGTGGGGAGAGGGAACGGCACACACAGAGCGGTTATACTAGGTCCGATGTGCGGCTCTCCTCAGCTGTGGGGAGAGGGAACGGCACACACAGAGCGGTTATACTAGGTCCGATGTGCGGCTCTCCTCAGCTGTGGGGAGAGGGAACGGCACACACAGAGCGGTTATACTAGGTCCGATGTGCGGCTCTCCTCAGCTGTGGGGAGAGGGAACGACACACACAGAGCGGTTATACTAGGTCCGATGTGCGGCTCTCCTCAGCTGTGGGGAGAGGGAACGGCACACACAGAGCGGTTATACTAGGTCCGATGTGCGGCTCTCCTCAGCTGTGGGGAGAGGGAACGGCACACACAGAGCGGTTATACTAGGTCCGATGTGCGGCTCTCCTCAGCTGTGGGGAGAGGGAACGGCACACACAGAGCGGTTATACTAGGTCCGATGTGCGGCTCTCCTCAGCTGTGGGGAGAGGGAACGGCACACACAGAGCGGTTATACTAGGTCCGATGTGCGGCTCTCCTCAGCTGTGGGGAGAGGGAACGGCACACACAGAGCGGTTATACTAGGTCCGATGTGCGGCTCTCCTCAGCTGTGGGGAGAGGGAACGACACACACAGAGCGGTTATACTAGGTCCGATGTGCGGCTCTCCTCAGCTGTGGGGAGAGGGAACGGCACACACAGAGCGGTTATACTAGGTCCGATGTGCGGCTCTCCTCAGCTGTGGGGAGAGGGAACGGCACACACAGAGCGGTTATACTAGGTCCGATGTGCGGCTCTCCTCAGCTGTGGGGAGAGGGAACGGCACACACAGAGCGGTTATACTAGGTCCGATGTGCGGCTCTCCTCAGCTGTGGGGAGAGGGAACGGCACACACAGAGCGGTTATACTAGGTCCGATGTGCGGCTCTCCTCAGCTGTGGGAGAGGGAACGGCACACACAGAGCGGTTATACTAGGTCCGATGTGCGGCTCTCCTCAGCTGTGGGGAGAGGGAACGGCACACACAGAGCGGTTATACTAGGTCCGATGTGCGGCTCTCCTCAGCTGTGGGGAGAGGGAACGGCACACACAGAGCGGTTATACTAGGTCCGATGTGCGGCTCTCCTCAGCTGTGGGGAGAGGGAACGGCACACACAGAGCGGTTATACTAGGTCCGATGTGCGGCTCTCCTCAGCTGTGGGGAGAGGGAACGGCACACACAGAGCGGTTATACTAGGCCCGATGTGCGGCTCTCCTCAGCTGTGGGGAGAGGGAACGGCACACACAGAGCGGTTATACTTTGGAGAGCAGACGACACTCCGATACGTCACGTCACGTCACGATACGTCACGTCACGATACGTCACCGTATAAAGCACAAACATGGATACGGAAAGAATAGGCATATTGTGGATATATACCGGAGCGAGTCACATGAGGAAAGATTAGGCATATTGTGGATATATACCGGAGCGAGTCACATGAGGCAAGATTAGGCATATTGTGGATATATACCGGAGCGAGTCACATGAGGAAAGATTAGGCATATTGTGGATATATACCGGAGCGAGTCACATGAGGAAAGATTAGGCATATTGTGGATATATACCGGAGCGAGTCACATGAGGAAAGATTAGGCATATTGTGGATATATACCGGAGCGAGTCACATGAGGAAAGATTAGGCATATTGTGGATATATACCGGAGCGAGTCACATGAGGAAAGATTAGGCATATTGTGGATATATACCGGAGCGAGTCACATGAGGAAAGATTAGGCATATTGTGGATATATACCGGAGCGAGTCACATGACATGTGTTTATTTCACATTACCGCTGGCTATACCGATTACTGAATAGGTAGGCATTCGCAGATTGCGAGTGCTTCGAGCTGTATTGCACCTCCTCACCAGCAGTAAGCACGTCTACCCCGACCGATATACTCGAGGACACCTCAACAGCGGTATAAACTTCCCCTGATTGGGGTTCTCCTATACACCCCTGGAGAATATCTCAACAGCAGTATAAGCTTCCCCTGATTGGGGTTCTCCTATACACCCCTGGAGAATATCTCAACAGCAGTATAAACTTCCCCTGATTGGGGTTCTCCCATACACCCCTGGATAATATCTCAACATCAGTATAAACTTCCCCTGATTGGGGTTCTTCTATACACCCCTGGAGAATATCTCAACAGCAGTATAAACTTCCCCTGATTGGGGTTCTCCTATACACCCCTGGAGAATATCTCAACATCAGTATAAACTTCCTCTGATTGGGGTTCTCCTATACACCCCTGGAGAATATCAGCTCACCAGCAGTATGAACTTCCTCTGATTGGGGTTCTCCTATACACCCCTGGAGAATATCAGCTCACCAGCAGTATGAACTTCCTCTGATTGGGGTTCTCCTATACACCCCTGGAGAATATCAGCCCACCAGCAGTATGAACTTCCCCTGATTGGGGTTCTCCTATACACCCCTGGAGAATATCAGCCCACCAGCAGTATGAACTTCCTCTGATTGGGGTTCTTCTATACACCCCTGGAGAATATCAGCTCACCAGCAGTATAAACTTCCCCTGATTGGGGTTCTCCTATACACCCCTGGAGAATATCAGCTCACCAGCAGTATGAACTTCCTCTGGTTGGGGTTCTCATAGTCGAGCGGTCCGCGAGCCAGCCGGACGCTGAGCGCGCTGCTGCCGCTGCCCGAGGAGGGCTCCACCGTGAACGGGCCCGTCTCGTCCAGCAGACGGATGTTGAACGCGCTGCTCACGCCCTGTATGTGAGAACAGGGTGAACAGGTGAACACGGGTGAACAGGTGAACACGGGTGAACAGGCAGAACAGGCAGAACAGGCAGAACAGGCAGAACAGGCAGAACATACAGAACAGGCAGAACAGGCAGAACAGGCAGAACAGGCAGAACAGGCAGAACAGGCAGAACAGGCAGAACAGGCAGAACAGGCAGAACAGGCAGAACAGGCAGAACAGGCAGAACAGGCAGAACAGGCAGAACAGGCAGAACAGGCAGAACAGGCAGAACAGGCAGAACAGGCAGAACAGGCAGAACAGGCAGAACAGGCAGAACAGGCAGAACAGGCAGAACAGGCAGAACAGGCAGAACAGGCGCTGCTGACGACCTGCGGATCGTGGGTTGGAGGGGGATGGATCAGATGCAGCCACAGCATAAAGATCAACGCCCTGTTCATTAAAATACTCAGTTCGAACGAAGCTCGGAAGCCTTCGATAACTAATCATCTTCAGTGTCGCTTTCACAGACGTCACTGTGACATCAACAGCAGCTCCATGGCCGGTCACCACAGAAGTTCGAAACATGTCGCAAGTGGGAGGCAAGTTGAATTATTTGTAAACGTCTGCAAACGCCTGGCTATCAATATCGAAGAAAACCGCTAGCTTCCAATGTACGGCAGCGTCCACGCGCCATGTTTCACCGCGGTACGGCAGCGTCCACGCGCCATGTTTCACCGCGGTACGGCAGCGTCCATGCGCCATGTTTCACCGCGGTACGGCAGCGTCCACGCGCCATGTTTCACCGCGGTACGGCAGCGTCCACGCGCCATGTTTCACCGCGGTACGGCAGCGTCCATGCGCCATGTTTCACCGCGGTACGGCAGCGTCCACGTGCCATGTTTCACCGCGGTACGGCAGCGTCCACGTGCCATGTTTCACCGCGGTACGTACCACATCGGCGTCGGTGACGAGGATGTTCAGGCCGGGCAGCGGGGTGCCGTTACCCAGGTTCTCACTGATCGTGGTCGAGTATTCCTGCAGAACACACACATAACAGAACCGGTTACAACAGGGCGGAGCGTGCTACAATATCACTGAGCAGAACAGAACCGGTTACAACAGGGCGGAGCGTGCTACAATATCACTGAGCAGAACAGAACCGGTTACAACAGGGCGGAGCGTGCTACAATATCACTGCACAGAACAGAACCGGTTACAACAGGGCGGAGCGTGCTACAATATCACTGAGCAGAACAGAACCGGTTACAACAGGGCGGAGCGTGCTACAATATCACTGCACAGAACAGAACCGGTTACAACAGGGCGGAGCGTGCTACAATATCACTGAGCAGAACAGAACCGGTTACAACAGGGCGGAGCGTGCTACAATATCACTGAGCATGGCAGAACCGGTTACAATAGGGCGGAGCGTGCTACAATATCACTGAGCATGACAGAACCGGTTACAATAGGGCGGAGCGTGCTACAATATCACTGAGCATGTGAATATATATAACAATATCAAACAATATCACTAACGTGTCAGAACGTATTACGATGGAGTAGAGCTAACGTGACAGAACGTGTTACGATGGAGTAGAGCTAACGTGGCAGAACGTATTACGATGGAGTAGAGCTAACGTGTCAGAACGTATTACGATGGAGTAGAGCTAACGTGTCAGAACGTGTTACGATGGAGTAGAGCTAACGTGTCAGAACGTATTACTCTGGGGCAGAGGAGACGACAGGACGTGTTACTCTGGGGCAGAGGAGACGACAGGACGTGTTACTCTGGGGCAGAGGAGACGACAGGACGTGTTACTCTGGGGCAGAGGAGAGGACAGGACGTGTTACTCTGGGGCAGAGGAGACGACAGGACGTGTTACTCTGGGGCAGAGGAGACGACAGGACGTGTTACTCTGGGGCAGAGGAGACGACAGGACGTGTTACTCTGGGGCAGAGGAGACGACAGGACGTGTTACTCTGGGGCAGAGGAGAGGACAGGACGTGTTACTCTGGGGCAGAGGAGAGGACACGACGTGTTACTCTGGGGCAGAGGAGAGGACAGGACGTGTTACTCTGGGGCAGGGCGATCACGGCAGAGCATGTTTCAGCCATTATTGTGTAATTAACATCTTCGTAATTACCTACATATCTTTTTTAATAATTAACCACCCCTAACAAAAAAAAATCCCCAAAGCACAACTATAACGACCGAAAGTTGACGTTTTCTGATTTTAATCTTAACCATTACTCGAGAAATCGTGTTTCGAACCAGTTGTTAACGCATTGGGAGGCGATACGGAAGTACGGATTTGGAAAACCTGTTGCAGATTTGATTGAATCGAGATTAGATTGTATGGGGGTGATGACGTAAGCGAGTGTTTTGCATAGTGGTCTGCAACCCCTAGATGCCACAATGACTGGGCACCCAGAGAAATAGATATTGTACCCAGCATGGCAGAGTGTTGCATGAAAGTTCCGTATGCGAAAGTGGAATTGGTGTGAAAATGTAAGAGAAACAATTGATTGCAGTGTAGACTTGAAATCGGAGCAAATGACGGCATCAGTTGAGTGAGAGCGTCGTACGATTTTGAGAGCCAGATAATGGAGGCATGAAGCTCGGCTACGAACACCGAAGTTTTGTGTCTGTCAGTCGATCAGCTGTATCTGGTGTTGGGTATCACACACAGCATGGTCCGTCTGTCAGTCGATCAGCTGTATCTGGTGTTGGGTATCACAGTATCACACACAGCATGGTCCGTCTGTCAGTCGATCAGCTGCATCTGGTGTTGGGTATCACACACAGCATGGTCCGTCTGTCAGTCGATCAGCTGTATCTGGTGTTGGGTATCACACACAGCATGGTCCGTCTGTCAGTCGATCAGCTGCGTCTGGTGTTGGGTATCACAGTATCACACACAGCATGGTCCGTCTGTCAGTCGATCAGCTGCATCTGGTGTTGGGTATCACAGTATCACACACAGCATGGTCCGTCTGTCAGTCGATCAGCTGTATCTGGTGTTGGGTATCACAGTATCACACACAGCATGGTCCGTCTGTCAGTCGATCAGCTGCATCTGGTGTTGGGTATCACAGTATCACACACAGCATGGTCCGTCTGTCAGTCGATCAGCTGCATCTGGTGTTGGGTATCACAGTATCACACACAGCATGGTCCGTCTGTCAGTCGATCAGCTGCATCTGGTGTTGGGTATCACAGTATCACACACAGCATGGTCCGTCTGTCAGTCGATCAGCTGCGTCTGGTGTTGGGTATCACACACAGCATGGTCCGTCTGTCAGTCGATCAGCTGTATCTGGTGTTGGGTATCACAGTATCACACACAGCATTCCCCGTCCGCTCCCCGACCTTTGAGCCACCCGTCAAGAGGAAATAGCAGTTCGGCGTCTCCGCTTGCAACTGGTGAAATCGCTGTTGAGCTTCTGCCTCAGTGATATTTGATTTCGGCTCTCTAAAAAGGAAAGACGGCTGAACAGAAGTAAGTTTCCAAGGGGGACTAAAAGTTTCCAAGGGGGGTAAAATTTGAGCTCATCCGAAAAGGTGGAAATTCATCCGAAAAGGTGGAAATTCATCTGAAAAGGTGGAAATCCGAGAGGCAATGGTGAGCCCCGTTCGCTTCTCGCTAGGACCCACATAGTTGGGGCATTCCACGACATTTCGACAATTTATTCCTCAAATGTCCCTCATCTCTCACTTTTTGTTCAAAATTGGTCTATATGGTTATCTTGGGTCCTGAATTCAGCTGTGGCAATATTAGCTCGATCTGACCCCAGTTTTTCGAGTTATAGCCTCGGGCATTTTGGCAAGGTCACGCTGCAGAGGTATGTGTGGAGGCCAAAATAACTCATTTGACTTAACTAAATATCAAAAATAATTATATGGCTGAATTTGCAATGAAACAGATTCTATTTCTGGCCTTTTTTCGTGACCTTGAATGACCTTGCAACCGTGACCTCGTGACCTTGTTTCCGTTGACCTCGTGTAGCCTCGGGTACACCTCTGATTTCAATTTTTCTCATCGCAAAATACTTGTCAATATATTGCCTAACAACGCAAAAAATATAAAAAGATGCGTTTTTCCTCTAATTTGCATATTTTCCGCCAATATGCGTGCGTGTTTTCGAATTACCCCCAAGGGGGAGGGGTAACTGGGCGGATATCTCAGCTACCATTGCAGCTAGAGACCCGATGTTTGGTACACACATTGTCAGGGTGACTAGTAACACCACGCAGCTATCCGGCGTGGTCCAAAACGGATCGAAAGGTGAAGACCCCGTCCAAATCGGTCCATAGGTTCGGAGCACGACGTCGGCAACGATTTTTGGCTGTTGTGGTCCAATTTGGTACACTTCGATTGAACCAAAGTTGATCAAACTCAAAACAACAACGTTCAGACCAAGCCGGATCGAATGGTGAAGACTCCGTTCAAATCAGTCCCATAGGTTCTTTGCATGACGTCGTCTGCAACAATTTTTGGCGGTTTTTAGTACCAAAATTGAATTTTGGTTCACTTAGATTAGACCAAAGTGGATAAAACTCAATATGACACCGTTTTAGACAACGTCGGATCGAATGGTGAAGACCCCGCCCAAATCGGTCTCATTGTTTTGGAGTATGACGTTGTCGGCAACGATTTTTGGCGGTTTTGGTCCAATTTGGTCCGCTTAGATTAGACCAAAATGAATAAAACTCCAAATCGCAGTCTTAGACCACGCTGGATCGAATGGTGAAGACCCCGCCCAAATCGCTCCCATAGTTTGAGTATGGCGTTGTCGGCAACGATTTTTGACGGTTTTTGTCCAATTTGGTCCACTTAGATTGGACCAAAGTGCATACAACTCAAAATGGCACTGTTTTATTTACCACGCCGGATCAAAAGGTGAAGACCCCACACAAATCGGTCCAATAGGTTCGCAGATATTCGCCCATTACCCCTCCCCTGGGGGGGGGGGGGGGGGGTAATTCGAAAACACGCACGTATATCGACGGAAAATATGGAAATTTGAGGAAATTTTGTTTTTGTGCTTTGTTAGGCAATATATTGACGAGTATTTTGCAAAGTAAAAAATTGAAATCAGGTGTACCCGGGGTCATACGAGGTCAACGAAAAAAAGGTCACAAGTTCACGGTTTCAAGGTCATTCAAGGTCACGCAAAACAAACAGAAATAGAATCTGTTTCATTGCGAATTCAGCCATATAATTATGTTCGATATTTAGTTAAGTCAAATGCGTTATTTTGGCCTCCAAGCATACCTCTGCAGCATGACTGCCAAAATGCCCGAGGCTATAACTCCAAAACCTGGTCAGATCGAGCTAATATTGCCACAGCTGAATTTAGCACCCGAGATAACCCTATAGACCAATTTTGAACAAAAAGTGAGAGATGAGGGTTATTTCGACTAGTCGAAATGTCGTGGAATGCCCCAGTTATGATAGATGGGCGGTAAAATATCCAGAGATCTTTGGGAAGGATGATTGACGCGAAATCGTACTCTGGCTGCATAGCGGAGAGTTTGCTCCACACGGCTCACATGGAGGGCCAGCGTCAATCGCCATGGAGGGCCAGCGGCTCACATGGGACGCCAGCGTCGATCTGGAAAGAAACGACAGGAGAAGTTCGCATAGCACCTAAAGCTACTCTAAGCAAAGCATGTTGATGTACTATTGGTTCCAAAATAAGCGTCCCGCTGGGTTGGCCGGCACAACAGTTCATTTTTAGTGAATTCTGGCCGTTTTGAACCGCCGGAAAGGTTAGGCTGTACGGTGCACAACAATGCTGCGCGGAACAGCCTATACAGGCAGAGTGTAGCGTCAGTGTAGCCAAGCTGTATAGGCTGTCCCGCCGAGCACTAGAGTGTGTCGGACAGCCTACCTCCCAGACCGACCGGGAAGCAAATTCCCGAAGTCTAATGACCATTCGCACTAGGAATTAGAGATGACGTCATAACTGCTGGGCGAGTCCATTATACCACCGGGGGAGGTTGGCACCTCTCTGAATGGGATGCTGGGCCGCGACAATGGCGACAATACTCGAAGCGATCGCTGTGTGTGATGCGCTTAGCCTCGGTGCGCACCATTTGACACATAGTTTATTCTCGTTACGGCGCGGTTGTCGGGCAGAAGTGCATTTGATCTCCGTTTACATGTTGTCAGATCGGTAGGCTTATATTCGGCGTCTGTATTATATTTATACTGCTTTGTTTATACTTGAAAACAGGCGGGCGACCAAAATAGCAAGTGTTAGACAATTATTTCCTGAATATTTCGATAATACGTATTTATTTCGATCGCATACGTAATATTAGAAGGTAAGGCCGTTTAATTTTAAATACAGAGATGCAGGTTGTCTCAGTGGAGGTACGTGATCGGCAATACACCATGGTATGGGGATTTTCCGGTTTGCATTTGGTATGAGCAGATATCGGGTGGTGGGCCCAGTCTCGCGCAGCAAGCCCTGGCGTTCGTGGCTGGTTACGTGGCTGCCAAATGTCGAGATCTGGACCCGACACTCGGGAGGCCAACGAGCGATGCGCCATCCAGCCGTCTTCCTGGATCCGGGCCGTCAGCCAGTGCAGCCTGATGGTGCCGTCGACAGCGTGGATGAGTGTGGTGGAAGAATTCGAGCTGCTGTTCCACCTGGCGATGGGTCGCAACACAGATCGGCAGCTGGGCATAGTTGGCCGTCTACTGGCCGATCTGCTGATGAAGCGATCAAACCTGGATCGCCGGATCGCCGGATCGCCCGCAAGTTGGTCACCATGCGTCTACAGCTACGAATCAGGTGGCTGAACCAGGCTAAGACGGCGGCAGCAGCGACACGGCGCGCCGCCAAGCAGATCCGCCAGCATGCGAGGAGCGGCAGATGAGCTGTCACCACGCGTCTGCATCTGCGGATCAGGTGGCTGAACAAGGCCAAGACGGCGGCAGCAGCGACACGGCGCGCCGCCAGCCTGTGTCCACGGCTCATAGGACTGGCGGCTGTGTTGTGCTCTGTCGGACTGGGGAGCGGCATTGGGTAGTCTGTCAGCCGCGGGGTCCTGTGTCCACGGCTCATAGGACTGGCGGCTGTGTTGTGCCCTGTCGGACTGGGGAGCGGTCTGTCAGCCGCGGGGGTCATGTGTCCACGGCTCAGAGGACTGGCGGCTGTGTTGTGCCTTGTCGGGACTGTGGAGCGGTCTGTCAGCTGCGGGGGTCATGTGTCCACGGCTCAGAGGACTGGCGGCTGTGTTGTGCCCTGTCGGACTGTGGAGCGGTCTGACAGCCGCGGGGGTCATGTGTCCACGGCTCATAGGACTGACGGCTGTGTTGTGCCCTGTCGGACTGTGGAGCGGGATTGAGTAGTGTGTCAGCCGCGGGGTCCTGTGTCCACGGCTCAGGACCGGCGGCTGTGTTGTGCCCTGTCGGACTGTGGAGCGTGGCTGAGGAGAGTGAAAGCTTGCGGAATACGGTCCCCGATTCAGGCGGTTTCTACGCCGGATGAACAGTCGCCGATAAAGACCGCAACGGCGACGGGTAGACGATCCCGGTTCAGGTAGCTACGGCGGCGGGTGAACAGTCCTCGGTTCGAGCGGCGGGTGGACGGGCCCCGGTTCCGGTGGCTCCGGCAGCGGATGGAGGTTCGGGCGGCTTGATACCAATTTGTGAGTCGCAATGCAGTATATTATACGGTCACGTCGATACGTGTCTGATAGTCGCCATTTCAAACCAGTTTTGATGTAGGGGAAGTATCAGCAAACCACCGTAACCGTCTACAGCGCCCGCAAAATGGCGCACCGTGCCATGTATTGTGAGGCGCGAGGGGAGTGTAGGCACCAATGACGTCACGCTAATGTTAAACGAAAATGGCGCTAAAATTGCCGGGCGGTTCTACCTCTCTTATACGGCCTTGATCTGCTTGAGGGCTACTTCACCGTGGAGCCGGCGTTCCCGGGCCCCATAGAGCGTCACCACGTCGCCGACCCGGCCGGTGTGATGCACGTATGTGTACCCATACTATTTTTCCAGTCACAGGTGGGCTGAGGATTGCAAGATGGCGTCTGATGTTTTGTATACTGCCCACCTGCCGAAAGTTGATTGGTAAAGGGTCGGCATTTCTGGTGTTTTGTACACTGCCGACCATTTACCATTAAACAAAATGGAAAACGGTCGGCAGTATACAAAACATCAGACGCCATCTTGCAATCCTTAGCTGGACAGCCTTCCGAGACTATATCAACATGTGTGGTGCAGTTGTGCGCGAGTTGTAGCGCTTATTTGCTCACCTAGCCTTCACTGTAAACGCAACAGAGCTATCAAATAGCTCATTCTGTGACATAATCTTCCCTACATGTCAAATGCCGCTAATTTGCAACATTACTTTCTGCAAAATATATAAAACGGAGAAAAACGGTGGAACTATGCTACTACCCCGAAGAACGCCACCTGCCAACACATTCAACAGTACAGTTTCCCACAACTGTCGCAACGGACGGCCGTCAAAGGCGTACAAAGCGTCAGACCATTTGGTCGTAACAGGTCCGCAACCAGCTTTTACCACCAGGTCAACCGTTAAGTCATGTCAAAGACTATCAACTACAAGTCCCACCTCTACACAATAAAACACGGTTTAACACGTGCAATTGCGCACAGACCAACTCTCGTCCGACGAATTGTGATACTAGACGAGGGGCACGCGTCCACCCGGCACAGCGGCCTGGCGCCGCCGCTGCCCGACGGAACGTGATGACGTCATCAGTATACCGGCGGCGGCGGCGGTGGCCGCACGTGGCGGCCAGACAGCTGGCGACGAGAGCGATACGTGAGGTGGGAAGGAAGAGAGGAAACTGACAGCTGGTACGAAATATCAGTAGTATCAGTCTCAGGCAAACGCTTCATGGAGCAACGCTGTACACAATTGACACGGCCCGGTGTGGTGGCCGGTGGCACATGACAAAGTCCTGTATGACTAGAACGCCAGACCGGGACAGACAGACTGAGCATTGATACGAGTTGTTCACAGTCTATACCAATGGCCGCCGAAGACAGAGCGCATGAAAGTTGTCAGTTTGAGTTAAGCGAGCTAAATTGACGGACATCTGAAATAGATCCCAAAATGTATGTATTATTGTAAAATGTATGGGTAACTATGAACTTAGGGCAATTTATGTAGTGCTTTCCTTGAATATCATTTTTTTTATGTACCAATTTGAGGTTTTGGGAAATCCTTTGTGCCTAATATAAATTGATACCTTAGTATATGTGTATGAGTTTGAAGGCTCATTGAATGTAACTGATACAATCTTGTTGCGATGGTAGATACATTGTGTTACTAGCTGTGACTTTTTAATTCGATTTGTCATGTTCTGTGATCTATTGCTATATTTAGGAAATAATTTTGTTAGCATGTGCTTTGTTGCTCGATATTTTGTCAGGCTTGTATTAAGTTATTTTTCCATTTTTAGCGTGTAAGAATAACCCTATTAATTGCAATTTGAATATAAATAAGTACATATATATATATAGGTGTCAATATACCTACATTTTATAACAATGTGTGTTTGATTGCTTGCTAAATTTGGCTGACAGTCTTGCATTAGGCTATTTTTTACCAGTAACTCATAAAATGTCACTTCTAAATATAAATATCAAATTAAGAAGTTGGTGTGGCCATGGATGGCCATACCACGTTCTCCGCCCATGGATACCCATACGCCTCATCAAGTTGTTTTTATCAGATCGAAAAGAAGGATCAAACCACTCAGAACGTGATCTCTCCCCCGTAACTCGCCAAGGCAGGTTACGGAACGGTCTTCAGCGACTGAGAGTCCTCCACAACAGAAAACAACCAATCCACTTCCCGCTCAAGAGAGATCGTGGTTTGTGGTTCATCGTGGTTTGAGACACGCGAAAATTCGGGAGAATGATCGCGATAAGACCTATATAAATGATCTTGTAGAAGTAAGGTCTTGTCAACGGACCGGTCTTCCGAGACTATATCAACATTTGTGGTGCAGTTGTGCGCGAGTTGTAGCGCTTTTTGCTCACCTAGCCTTCACTGTAAACGCAACAGAGCTATCAAATAGCTCATTTTGTCACTTAATCTTCCCTACATGTCAAATGCCGCTAATTTGCAACGGGATTTTCTATAAAAAAAAAACACATTCAACAGCAAAAAAGTTTCCCACAACTGTCGCAACGGACGGCCGTCAAAGGCGTACAAAGCGTCAGACCATTTGGTCTTAACAGGTCCGCAACCAGCTTTTACTACAAGGTCAACCGTTAAGTCATGTCAAAGACTATCAACTACAAGTCCCACATCTACACAATAAAACACGGTTTAACAAGTACAATTGTGCACAGACCACCTCTCATCCGACGAATTATGATACTAGACGCGGGGCACGCGTCCACCCGGCACAGCGGCCTGGCGCCGCCGCTGCCCGGTGGAAAGTGACGAGGTCATCAGTATATCGGCGGCTGGCCGCACAGACAGCTGGCGACGGGAGCGATACGTGAGGTGGGAAGGAAGAGAGGCAACCGACAGCTCTGGTACGAAATATCCGTCGGTATTTCGGTAACAAAGATAAATAAAAGTGTGGATACAACGCAACCTTGACGCCCTTGCATAACGTCAAATGTATCGATATTAACAGTTAAAAACGCCAGTTGACGCTTGGTCACTACGTGCCTAGGTAATGCTTCTTCGGCTGAGTGTTTTGGACCCTGTGCAATGCACTCTTTCCACGAAGTTATCAGCAATCCATGGATCAAAGCACTTCTTCATATCGACAAATAGAGCGGAACTGAAAAAGCTACACCCAATTTGCGAGCGAAAAACAACGCAATTTTCATCCAGGGACTCGACCATAGCAGATCCCTTTTAACCCTCGCCCTACGGGAACTTTTTTCACCTTCGCCCTACGGGGGGGGGGTGACAGCCCCCCCTGTTAACTTCCAAACCAAGCAACTTAGAGCAATGCGGTAAGAACCAGCATGTTGCCTATCATGAGAGGAATCTAACAGTATGCGATTTTTAGGTTTCAGGTTAATGGTGACCTTCCAGGTCAAGTGAATGACCTCGGATTTACCACGTCCAGAACAGCGATTTTGCTCTTCAGAAAACCTCAAAATTAGAAATTGATAAATGTAAATAAAAAGGCATGTTCCTAGACCAGTTTTGGCTCAGAAATACAAAAAAGGTAATTATTTGTTCGTATCTTGTCAAAAAAAGTCAAAAAAAGTTATTTACACAAATTACGTCATCAGTTTCTTACACTTACATGTCAATACAGAAAAGGTATTGACTCAGTCAGTCAAAAATCACTCATCACTCAGTCAAAAATGAATATATTGCTTTGAATATTGGTATGGGTATTGACCATACTCATTTATCTGACATATATTCCAGTTTTCTAACATTTTTGAAAAATTTGATTTTGTGGGGATTTTTAAAATCATTTTTTTTTTTTATTTTAGGGGTCAAAAACCCAAAATTTTGACAATCTGAGATTGCCATTTTAAAGAGAATGCAATTTTGCATCTTTGGTGCATTGCGTTTGCAATTTCCTTAAAACTCTGTTTTCTACCATTTTTCAAATATTTATTGTTTTTCCACCAACATGACGTCATCAAAACATGATTATCTCACAAACTACTTAACCAATTTCAATTAAATTTTTACAGCATACGTATAATTGTTGTAAACTTAGCTACCGAAAATTTCAGCAAGATGCGCCGCATGTGTAAAAAGTTATTCAAGAAAAACCTCAGGGGGGCCTGTCAGGCCCCGTAGGGCGAGGGTCCCCCTGAGGCAGTCGAGAAAAACCTCTCGACTGCCGGTCCTATTTCCTCTATCACGCCTGCACGTTAACCCGCGCGGCGCTGGGGTCTCCATCCGAACGCGCCGCGCTGGGGGGGGGTAAATTTTACCCCCCCTCTTATCTCCCGAACCAATAATCGCAGCGAGACGCGCAAGGCGGCGATCGGAAGCTCTCGATGGGAAGATTCTAAGTAATTCTTAAAATTTTATTTAAAAGGTCACATCAGGTCAGGGTCAGGTCAAAGGTCAAAACCACCTGTTTTCGAGATTATTGGCTGCAGAGACCGGACTATCAACAGCAGCGCGCCGAAACTCTGCCAAAACACTTCTAAATATAAGGAGAGGGTAATGCTTGAGTATGAATATCATACTAAGTACAGGTCAAGGTCAAAGTCGGGTCACAAAAGGTCACACTGTGAAAAAGTAATATGAAACCCATGTGACACATGTCTCATGGGTTATTTCAGACGTAGAATCCAAAAATAATGGTTATTTTGACATTTGACCTCAAGGTCAGGTCAAGATCAGGCAAAAAAGGTCAAATTTTGAAATCCAAAATTTGCAATAACCGACACATGTTTACGGTTCAGTTTTGCCACAGCAATCCAATGGTGCAATTTGTTTTGTGTACGATGTCTAGAAATGTCAAAATTTGCGATTTTTTTTAAAATGCGTCCATCACATTGAACACTTATTAGTGTCATTTGGGGGGCAAAAATATAGATATTTGTTTGAAATTTGGAATAGTCACTCATTAGAGATGGTTATCTGACATATCTTCCGGTTTTTTGAAAATTCTTACAATTTTGGATTTTGTAAACTTTGAAAAAAATAAAAACGATTTTTTGCATTTTGGGGATCAGAAAATCAAAATTGTGCAAATCCGAGATAGCCATCTTGTAGAGAATGTCATTTCCTTCCTTTTGACGTGCTTTGTTTGCAATTTGCTTCAATACTCGCTGTTCTATCATCGATCAAAGTTTCGTCCATTTTGGACCGAAAATGGCGTTACATGACGTCACTAAAACGCTATTTTCGCAAAAACTTCTCGACCGATTTTCTCCAAAATTTATCTGAAGACGTCAAATCGATGCCAGATAAGGTACTGAAAGTTTCGCGTCGATATCTAGTGCAGTTTTGAATCTATAGCGAAAATCCGGGAGGGGTGGTAAAATTTACCCCCCCCAGCGCCGCGCGGGTTAACCCGGGTCCGGTTGTCTCTGGACACCGGGCATGTGGTGGCCCCCGAGCCACCCCCGGGAGTGGTGAAAGCCTTCATGTCTTGGGCCCTCCTCGCAGCTTCGCCCTGCGGGAAAGGGCCCTGTGAGCAGGCACGTAGCCAAGGGGAGGGCGGTGGGGGCGCCCCCCCGCGCCCCCCCCCCCCCCCTAGAGGCCAGGAAGGCCCTTTTTGGCGCGCGAGGGCCATTTTCGGCGCGCTGCGCGCGCCGAAAAGGGCCGACGAGACCGCGCGAAGCGCGGTATCATAGGCTCTTTACTACACGAAGCATGGTCTTTAGATAGTTTAGCGGACTTCAGAGGCCCTTTAGGGCCACCAGGGCCCTCTCTGAAAGACCAGAGGGCCCCTTTGACGTTCAAAAGAGCCCTGTGCATGTCAGAGGGGCCCCTGGCAAGACCGAAAGGGCCCCTGAGGGGGTCAGAGGGCCCCCTGAGCACGTCGAATGGGCCCCCTGAACACGTCGAATGGGTCCCTAGCCAGCACAGAGGGGCCCGTGGGCAGGTTGAGAGGCCCCTGAGCATGTCGACAGGGCGACAAAGCGGCCAGCGCAGTCCTTTGCCAGGTCATAGGGGCCCCTGAGCAGGTTGGAGGGCCCCTGGACAGACCAGAGGGCCCCTGGGAAGTTAAGAGGGCCCCTGTGCAGGTCAGAGGGGCCCTGACCAGACCGAAAGGGCCCCTAGGTGGGTCAGAAGGGCCCCTGAACATGCCGAATGAGCCCCTAGCCAGCACGGAGGGGCCCCAGGGCAGGTCGGAGGGCCCTAGGAGCATGTCGCAAGGCGACAAAGCAGCCAGCGAAGTCCCTTGCTTGGTCGGAAGGGCCCCTTAGAAGGTTAAAGGGCCCCTGGAGAGACCAGAGGGCCCCTGGAAAGTTAAAAGGGCCCCTGCGCTAATCGGAGGAGCCCCTGATCAGACCGAAAGGACCCCTGGGCGGGTAAGAAGGGCCCCTGGACATGCCGAAGTGGCCCCTGGCCAGCACGGAGGGGATCCAGGGCAGGTCGGAGGGCCCCCTGAGCATGTCGGCAAGGGCGACAAAGCAGCCAGCGCAGGCCGACCAGAAGAGTCGCTGGGCCGATCGGAGGGGCTCCTGGGCAAGTCAGAGGGGCCCCTGGCTAGACCGAAAGGGTCCCTGGGCCGGTCGGAAGGCCCCTTGAACATGCCGGATGAGTTCCTAGCCAGACTGGAGGGGCCCCTGGGCTGGTCGGAGGGGCCCCTGAGCAGGGGCGGCGGATTGCGGGGGCAGGGTACCCAAAATTCCCCCAGTCGAAAATCCTGGGGGCAAAGGGTAGTTTTGCCCCCCCCCCCCCCTCCCAGATTTTAGCCTGCTCAATCTGGGGCAACATGACCCTTCCCTCCTCAGGATTTTCATTTGAGGGGGGGGGGGGATTTTGGGTACCCCGCGCCCCGCAATCCGCCGCCCCTGCCCCTGAGCATGTCGGCAGGGCGACAAAGAAGCCAGTGCAGTCCCTGGCCAGGTCGGAAGGACCTCTGAACAGGCCGAATGGGCCCCTTGACACACAAGAGGGGCTTCTTGGAAGGTCAGAGGAGTCTGGTGAGACCGGAAGGGTCAAAGCACGTAGAGATCGCAGATGAAGATTAAATACAAAGAGGACTTACTCCACAATAAAAATATTAAAAGCGGAGCTTTCGCGTATATTGTAACACCCTTCGTCAGAGTGCTACAATATACCCGAAAGATCCGATTTGATTTTTTCCTGTAGAGTAAGCCCACTTTGTATTATATATATATTACCCACTCCACATCATGTCTTTTCGCTTCGCGGATCCCAGATGAGTCCCTGAACAGGTCGGAAGGGCGTAGAAAAGGTCAGAGGGGCCCCTAGACGATCTGAAGGGACCTTGGGCCTTTCAACAGTAAGAATACAGTTGTACAGGGAATCAAACTCAAAATTTTCGCGCCGCTCCGCGGCGCAATTTAACTACAAATTCAATCATATGCGGGTTAGGAAAAAATCGGTCAGTTTCTTGGCGCATTTATGTGTTATGTTGCTACTTTTCTATATTATTGGGCAAAATAGTTCATTTTAGCACCTTTCCCCCGCACTTTTAAACGCACAATATAGCAATTTTAGAGGTCCGCACCATACGCAATGCGACGCATTGATGAGAAAGCAACCCAGGGCATAATACTCACAATTTTCGCGCCACTCCGCGGCGCAATTTGTTTAAGAATTCCAGGTCTTGAGCTTAAAAAAATATTCCAAGTTGGTATAGCTGATTCCAAATTCGTGTCTCTGGTTCCAAAGTTGATGTGGCAGTTTGCTAACTCCAGCTCCTAAACGTTGGTATGGCCCATGCCATACCTGCCATACTGCATTTTCCAGCCTTGTAACGTGCCTTTTCATGTTTTTTGTTGTTGTTGGGGGGGGGGGGGGGTCTTTCAACGCTTGGGAAGGGGCCCTTTCAACGCTCGGGAAGGGGCCCTTTCGAGGCGCCACCCCCCCCCCCCCCCCCGGACGAAATCCTGGCTACGTGCCTGCCTGTGAGTCCATGGACGGTTGCCCGGTCGACGTCCATTTTGACCCACTTTACCCCTTCTCCTTCATCCCATGGCTGCGCAATGGTCCGAGCGGACCGAAGCGGCCTTACCCCAAACAAAAATAACTTGACTGAATAACTGGCGTTAGAGAATGCTTAGTGGCATCGATCTTCCTATATATGATAGCAGACAGGATACGAAAACGTCACCGGCATCATTGCAGTTATACAAGTTCCATTGTGCGCCGACATGTCAGCCAAGGTGTGCTCGAACCTCAGAACACTGCGCCGGGCGTTGGACACAGTACGGTGTGGAGCCTGCCCGCCAGCACTGCTCCATCGATCGCTCGGCACGCGAGCCAGCCGCCCCGGCGAGCGGCCCGACCGGCCGCCCGACTAGTCTCTCCCACGTCACGATCCGCCGCCGGCCGTGACGTCACTGCATTCCGGCCGGCAGAGGCGACGCCAGGCAGGCGCGCAGGGGCGGCCACCGTCGACACGGCTGCTATCGATCTACCGAAGTAGCGACGACGCTCGCCGCAGGCTTCAACACAGGACGAACCACTGATAACGAGACACAGGCACGAGTTTCTCCGGCAACTCAGAGCGCCGCTGGCAATCTGCGGGATAAAGGTGCCTGGGGGCGCCTCTGCACGAGTATAATCAGGCAGGAAAAACCAGCTGGCTGACACTGGACAGCCGTGATGGGTGAAGTTGTGGTACCAGCTCCACTCAATAGATGGAGCGCATTGGGGAGACCAAAAATGAGACACTTTTTGGCGTTTTGCGCGTTTTTGAGAAAATTGTGGATGCTTACAAGGGAACTATTGAAAGGGTGGAAAGAAGACCAATAAAACAAGATACACTTCGTCAAAATCCTTAAATTCCTGTGGATGAAAATGGTAATCAGGCACCACAACTAACTTAGAAAATCCCCGCCCTCAAGCATATAGGCTAGAAAAGCAACACTATAAATATCTCTGGTTTCCCTTCAAAACGTACAAATCTTTCGCCTTTTACTAAAGATTTCCGTGGAGGGGAGCACTCAAATGAGCATACGATAATTTCTTACGGCCACCGCAACGGTGGCCCACTATATGCAAAATAAAAAGCGATGCTTTAAGTAAATATTGTACTGTAATATAATTACAGTACATGTGTACCCGGTAAAAAAGTAAATACTGGATTGTGTAAGCCAACAATCAATCAGTTAGGGTGGGACAACCAATTGGCGTATAGCTTGCTGCGACCAGAGGCCTATTTCACAAAGAAGTTAGTAATTACACATGTTTGCGATTACAAACGCAAGAAAATATTGCAAACCTCACAAAAACTATTTTCACAAACATTCGCCACCTCTGAATTACCGATTGTAAAGAAAATTGTAAACGCACTCTGAATTACCGATTGTAAAGAAAATTGTAAACACAAATATTAGTACAGCAGAAAGCTTGAAATCAAGAACGTTTGTATTAAAACTTGATGCTAATGACAAATAATTTGATTGTTAACAAATTAATTTAACAAATATTTACATTGTGGTTTATTTTTGTATTCAATATAAAATTAGATATAGGGAGAATAATCTTTTAATGAACATTTCATCGGAATGCAAACTCTGATCGTAAAAATACATCTTGGTAAGCAGTTAGAGTAAACAAAATTTGACCATTCACCAGGTGGCGGAGCATAACAACAGAACTACTCTTAAAAGAAAGATCGTTGAATTTCTCGACCATTTTTTCACCTAACCTAGCCGATTTCTTACTTCGTAAAGGGTGAAGGTTCACTGTACATTGCACAAGACATCGTTGACCGCTGCAATTCTATCGCCATGCGGTTTCTCCGCGCGGAGGCGCCCCTCACAGCGCAATCGGTAAGGTACATGCACTGTGACTGGACTTCAAAGCTGGAGATCCCTGTTCGAATCTCTCGGAAAAATAAATTGTTTTGGGCAGCTATACCTATGCATAACTAAACCATTACCCTAACAACCTCGGCAACGTAACAACCTCACCAAGAAAATAACCTGAACAGTCAAACAATGTCAACTGTCAATGCAGTTTCTGAAATTCAGAACCCCTGACCCACTGGAATTACAAGTTTGTAATTGCAAACATTTCCTCATTTCCGTCAACCTTTGAGAAATAGAACGTGTGCAATTGCAAACATTTTTACAAACAATAGCTTTGTAAAGTAGTTTGTAAATAGTAAATTGAGATACTGCCCTGGGGTTTTGTGAAATCCAAACTACAAACATGTGTAAAAATTATTTGTAATTACAAAGAAATTATTTGTAATTACAAACTTTTTTGCTTTGTGAAATAGGCTACAGATGGCGCGGCATGACTTAAGCGTTTCAGCGCGCGCTGCAACAAAAAAAAACAGCTACCGTATCCAACCGTTAGATGTGCGCCTCGGTATATGATTTTACTGAGGCGGAGCAGTGTAGATGCGGCGAGTACGGGGACGATGCCATGTGGAGTACGTAGTGTCGACGTACTAGATGATTGATCGTACGACGATGCCATGAATGTTGAGTGTCGGGGTAAACACGGCCGATCAGCCACGGTACCTGTTGACTGAAGCGTGGCGGCTCGTCGTTGGCGTCCCGCACTGTGACGGTGATGTCGGCAGATGCCTCCGTCAGAGGTCCAGGCAGCCGCCGTCCGCCCTCCACCTCCAGCGCCTGACGGAGCAGAGAGCACATACAGGGCTCAAACGGGCCCGCTACCACATCGGAGGCATGCACAAACCGCCACCTGCAGTCTGTATACAGGGGGTGTAAAGGACCCGCAGCTGCCGCAGGATCAGCAACTCCACTTCCACCTCCTCCTCCTCAGGGAGAAGGGGCGGACAGGGATCATAAACAGGACCCGGCACTGTCACCACCACGTCAATACAGTCATAAATTAACAGCGTAAGTTCCACCGGGGAGAGGGGCCATAAACAGGACCCGGCACTGTCACCACCACGTCAATACAGTCATAAATTAACAGCGTAAGTTCCACCGGGGAGAGGGGCCATAAACAGGACCCGACACTGTCACCACCACGTCAATACAGTCATAAATTAACAGCGTAAGTTCCACCGGGGAGAGGGGCCATAAACAGGACCCGCAACTGTCACCACCACGTCAATACAGTCATAAATTAACAGCGTAAGTTCCACCGGGGAGAGGGGCCATAAACAGGACCCGGCACTGTCACCACCACGTCAATACAGTCATAAATTAACAGCGTAAGTTCCACCGGGGAGAGGGGCCATAAACAGGACCCGGCACTGTCACCACCACGTCAATACAGTCATAAATTAACAGCGTAAGTTCCACCGGGGAGAGGGGCCATAAACAGGACCCGGCACTGTCACCACCACGTCAATACAGTCATAAATTAACAGCGTAAGTTCCACCGGGGAGAGGGGCCATAAACAGGACCCGGCACTGTCACCACCACGTCAATACAGTCATAAATTAACAGCGTAAGTTCCACCGGGGAGAGGGGCCATAAACAGGACCCGCAACTGTCACCACCACGTCAATACAGTCATAAATTAACAGCGTAAGTTCCACCGGGGAGAGGGGCCATAAACAGGACCCGCAACTGTCACCACCACGTCAATACAGTCATAAATTAACAGCGTAAGTTCCACCGGGGAGAGGGGCCATAAACAGGACCCGGCACTGTCACCACCACGTCAATACAGTCATAAATTAACAGCGTAAGTTCCACCGGGGAGAGGGGCCATAAACAGGACCCGACACTGTCACCACCACGTCAATAGTCATAAATTAACAGCGTAAGTTCCACCGGGGAGAGGGGCCATAAACAGGACCCGGCACTGTCACGGTACAGTCAATCAGACTTGTATACGATTCAACTCTGATTGAGTCGCGACTCATGAATCAAGAGCAGTTTTTGCGACTCAAACTGATTGAGTCGCTAACAATTTTCAGGACTTGGCTTTGAGGCATGATTGAAACGAAAAGCTCGGTTAGAAACCATGATTGTGTCAACAGCAAATATTTTAGAGAGCTGACTGAGTCGGGTTCGCGACTCAATCAACAAACATTTCAAGCTCAAAAGAAACCTCTAAATTCCAAAACTTCAACTTTTAACCATGTAGATAACATCCATCAACAATTTCAACATATAAATACAGATGCAGCACTATCGAATCACTTCTCACTTCTAAGTTGCAAATATAGTAATTAGAGATGCAACTTTTCTACCCGCTTACCCGCCAGACGCAGGTAGCACAAGCAACCATTTGGCTGAAACGGGTAGTTGGCGAGTAGCAGAATTTTCATAAATGACAACAAAAAAAAAATTGCTAGATGACTGATCAAATATGGGTACCACAGTGGCCAAAGATGTCAAAACATATGGAAAAGCAACAGAAAAGCACTACAAAATATGAATTATTAATTGGACAACATGATGATAGCAAGTATTAGCAGCATAATAAGTCTTAATAAACTCAGTCAAGCATATTAAATATATTTAACAGACACGTTGTTGATACAAACCAGTAAGGCGCCGTAGTTGGCGATGAACGAGCGAGCGCGAAATAAATGTATGGTGAATTTCAACCCGATCGGGCAAGTAGTTTCTGAGATGCAAAAAAAGGTGCGCACGTGCGCACGTGCGCACGTGCAGACACCCCACCCATGACTTGTGGGTAGGCGGCGGCGGAGGGGTCCCTAACCATACACCAAATTTGAACACAATCGGCTCAGCCGTTCCTGAGATATAGAATAGGGGTGTGCATGTGCGCACGTGCAGACACCCCACCTCTGACTTGTGGAAAATTGGCGGCTGAGGGGTCCCTAACCACACACCAAATTTGCGCACAATCGGCTCAGCCGTTGCAGAGTTTTTGCGAGAAAACACCTTCCAAACACGCGGCACGCGGCACGCGGCACGCGCCACGCGCCACGCGCCACGCGCCACGCGCCACGCGCAGTGGTAGTGACCCACATGAGTCAGCACCGGTCTCAAACAGGGTAGGTTGGATGGGGCTGCTCAGCAAAGAAGTCAGCTTGTCAATCGGACGTGTGGTTGCAGAGATATGAGCTTCTCATAAGCGTCGCCACGGGTCGGGTCGGGCCGGGCCGCTCATATTCAGATGTTTCCCATATACCACGGAAAGACGAGCGAGCGCTTCGCGCTCGCTCGTAATGAACTCCGCACACAACTAGCATCAAACTATAATTATCACAAACATTGAAAAGAATTAGGACTGTGACTGATTTCACATGAAGATACAATCCTTTTACATCTTGATTAAGATAAGTAAAACTATATCCTAACGTTATATTGTATCAGACCCGAGCTGTCAGGGCCACACAAACTGAAGACAAACTTCAACTCTTTGGAGCAGCATTAAATCGGGTTGTATGAGAAGTCACCATGAGAACAGGCTAAACACAAACCAAAACAATGGCCTAATAGCCTCATATAGAAGAGTATAGTACACCAACACCACGCTACATTTCATCTCATTCTGCCCACTGAAAGATATCGCGAAATACAACTCTTGCGCAGATGCGACAACTGTTGTGTTCTTTGGGACATATTTACTGTTCAGGCGAGATCGTGACGTAATCATTGCCTCCATATCCTTGTCAAGAGGGGTTCCGTGCACATTCGTTCACATCTGTACACATCCAAAGAACATCACATTTGAGTTCAGAAAGTGGGGGCAAAATCTGATATCAATATGTTCTATTTGGCCTATACGAAATATTTCGAAATATTAGTTGACTCAGTTTTATTCCTGGAACTGTGATACAAGTTTTGCTTCAAAAGTTTTACTTTTGTGTCATATTTAGGTTACCAAACATATATTTTTGCTTGTTTAACGTCACTATTTCATCAGCTGTTCGCAAAGCACCATTTGTAACGCATCAGAGACGTTGTGAAATCAGTGCAAAATGCAGTATTTGTACTGAAGAGTGAAAATCAATTAGTGGATGCATCTTGGGATGTAGGTAGTAAACAAGGAAATTAAACTTATTTTCGTATACACATTTCGAAAAGCTTGAAACAATAGCCAATGTAATCCATGGGCAGAAAGTTTGAAACAATAGCCAATGTAATCCATGGGCAGAGGTGCATATTTAAATGCTGGGCATTGGGCATGCATAGTTTTGGTTAGCTAACCATATCTTCCAATATTTTCCAAAAGGGCCAGGTACAATTTCTCATGCACCTAAATCAATCTTAACTCTGTTGTCTTGTATTGATGTATGATTCGTCTTGAAAAATAAGAGAGGATGGTCCATCAGCTTACTTCCTGATTTTTCTAACAAGAAACAGCTATAGTTGCTGTAGTATGCAGTTTATGCACACCTTTATTGATTATATGTAGGCTGATGAATGACGTGTGAGCTGTCAGGAGGAAGTCCTCGCCTACTTTGACCCGACATGATGGTTTTCAGACATTTCTGAGATCTATTAGGCCCTTGACCTAATGTTATATATTATGCTTACTTGTTTTTTTTTGTGACTGAAGATGTTTAAAGGGAATAGTTCACCTTTAAACATGGGGTTTTGGACTGAGATGGCAGATTTGTAGAGCAGATCTAAAAATGGGTTGTGGTGAAATAATTACATCCCTACGTTAAGTAATTTCGACACAGGACTAGTGGGCCCGGTTTCATGTCCGCTGTTCCGGGCCACGGTCGGGACATGAACGCGGGCGCCGGAGGCAGGTACACTCTATGGCACGTAGTATCTGATCACGACGCCTCGTTAATATCCGCTCAGCCGCCCGGGCGGGGCTGCGGCCCCTCGTCAGAGACTGTACTTGGCGTCAGGCGGAGCGGGGCGGAGCCAGAACGCCAGCTGCTATCTACGATTTCTCGTGAAATACAAAGAGAAACTTACTTCTTTCTCCACATATATCCATCAGTTGTCCAAACGAAAGTCATATTCGTAATTTTAAGCTCAAGATGCACCGTATGGTTGAATTTCAAGACAACTTTCAAGGTGACCTATTCCTTTTAAAGGGAAATAATTACCTTTTTCCACAAAAATGGAGTTAGCACTTGAAATCGCCAGACGAGACCAAAATATATTGTAAATTCATCACATTTTGCATGAAAACTTTCCTACCGAAAGATATTTCAAGTTAAAGTTGATAAGCGTTCCACACTTTTAACGACCGGTACTTGCAAGTACTTTTGGTCCTCATCAAACTGCGGGCTTTTCCCGTATTGTTTTTTTACGTAATGGAGTGGAAAATATATTGTGCGTTCTGCTTGTTGTGATTATATGCCCGGCGATCTTCTAAAACTAACAGCGATTGGAAAAAGTGGCAATAAAATCGGAAGCTCATCGATGCACATCAACGGCGGCATAGTTAGTGGTTGCGACCCTCAATTTTTGAAAATAAATTCATTTGTTTTCAACATTAGGAGTATTGTATAATTTGTCTGTGGCTGTATATAACACTATGCTTTATATTATCATGAAAAATGCTCATCGATGCACATCGACGGCGACCTATTTAGCGTCGGCGATTTGTTTACAAAGCATTGTCATGCTTCCCGGCGCACTTAACCATTGTGGCGAGTTGTTGCTAGTAGCGCTTTCGTTCTCCATGGCAACCAGGCGTGAGCCAATGAAAAGCCAGAACGTATTCCTTTTCTGGCTTTTGATTGGCTGACGCCTGGTTGCCATGGAGAACGAAAGCGCTACTAGCGTGTGTCCGAGCAGCGCTCCGTTTGATCGGAAATGTCACAGAGCCTCCAAAAATGCCGCAATCGATGTAAACAATGGTAGGGAAGGGCGAATTTGTCAATGACCTTCATGAAGTACACAAGGTACTTGTTTTGTATTTTCCCCAAACTTACAACTTCGAATTTGGGAATAATTTTATTTAATTCTTAAATTTAAATAAAATAATTTTAAAACCATAGCGGTAGCCTAAGAAATTGTTGCTAACAAAATCAAAAGGTCATTATTTCCCTTTAACCCTCGCCCGGGTAGGGGGGTGCACGCCACGCCACCCCCCCCCCCCCCCCCCCCCCCACACACCTCGTTTTTTTTTCTGGAATAACTCGCGTAGTTTCCAACTGATTGCGATGGAATTTTCAGTACCCTACTTTTGAAGAAGAAAAAAATCCACATATTCTGAAAATTTTGCATTTCTAACACACATGACCCGTGACCTATGACCTGTTTCTCAAGGTCATGTCATGCGCAACTGGCGTCCCGCAGTATCGATGCTTGTAACTTGTGCAGTTTCCGAGTGTTTGTTGTTCAGGAGCAAATGCACAGGTGTTTCCAGGTGACAGTTGTGGTTTCCACTGATATTGTGACCAAGATTGACCTTTTCAGAGGTCAACTGAGGTCATTGACCTCCGATGATCTCAGATTACTTTTTTGAGCTTCTGGAGGTTTCTAGGACATTTTTGACGCTGATTTCAAATTTGGGATGCATTTTACATAATTATATGTTCCACTGGGGTCATGCGCTTCCACAGGTCAACCGAGGTCACTGACCTCAGATGACCAGACATGACCTTTTTGGAATTTGGCAGTTTTTAGGACATTTTGTGGCGCTTGATTACGAATTTGGCACCCATTAAGCATTATGATATACTCATTCACGATTCTAGCTCGATAAAATTAAATTTATACGCATTTACAATTTTGATGACTTTTGGGTCATTGACATGACCTCAGAGGTCACCTAATGACCCAATACCTTAAAAATCGGGTATCAGCGGCTTCCTCTCGTCACAAGCAACACGCTCGTCTTTGAATCGAAGCTCTAGCTCAATTAGGAGCGAAATGGTAAGGGGGAGGTCGTACCCCTTACCCGAACACGTAGTGATTATGCCCTACCCGGACGAGGGTTAAAAGCTTTTAATGTTACTGAAAAATGCGTTTTCGTTATGAAATGTTTTTCATCCTAAAACTTCCAGAAATGTCAAATTTCCTTTGCGGGTTTCAGCGGGTACAGTTTATATGGGTAAGCGGGTAGTGGTGGTGGGTAGTTGATGAAGGTCTGCGGGGCGGGGCGGGTAGCCACAGGGCTGAAAAGTGGTATCTCTAGTAGTCATAGTTTGAGTTGTGATTGAGTCGTTATATGATTCAAAATGATTGCGTCGGGACTGATATGGCTCAGGGTCATTTTGAATCGATTGAGTCGAAAGCTCTGGCCATACACCATACCATACACCATACCTTGACACTGAGGTGGATGGCTCCACCCCGCACCAGACTGGAGACACCATACCTTGACACTGAGGTGGATGGCTCCACCCCGCACCAGACTGGAGACACCATACCTTGACACTGAGGTGGATGGCTCCACCCCGCACCAGACTGGAGACACCATACACCATACCTTGACACTGAGGTGGATGGCTCCACCCCGCACCAGGCTGGAGACACCATACACCATACCTTGACACTGAGGTGGATGGCTCCACCCCGCACCAGACTGGAGACACCATACACCATACCTTGACACTGAGGTGGATGGCTCCACCCCGCACCAGACTGGAGACACCATACCTTGACACTGAGGTGGATGGCTCCACCCCGCACCAGACTGGAGACACCATACCTTGACACTGAGGTGGATGGCTCCACCCCGCACCAGACTGGAGGCACCATACCTTGACACTGAGGTGGATGGCTCCACCCCGCACCAGACTGGAGACACCATACACCATACCTTGACACTGAGGTGGATGGCTCCACCCCGCACCAGACTGGAGGCACCATACCTTGACACTGAGGTGGATGGCTCCACCCCGCACCAGACTGGAGACACCATACCTTGACACTGAGGTGGATGGCTCCACCCGACACCAGACTGGAGACACCATACCTTGACACTGAGGTGGATGGCTCCACCCCGCACCAGACTGGAGACACCATACCTTGACACTGAGGTGGATGGCTCCACCCCGCACCAGACTGGAGGCACCATACCTTGACACTGAGGTGGATGGCTCCACCCCGCACCAGGCTGGAGACACCATACACCATACCTTGACACTGAGGTGGATGGCTCCACCCCGCACCAGACTGGAGGCACCATACCTTGACACTGAGGTGGATGGCTCCACCCCGCACCAGGCTGGAGACACCATACACCATACCTTGACACTGAGGTGGATGGCTCCACCCCGCACCAGACTGGAGACACCATACACCATACCTTGACACTGAGGTGGATGGCTCCACCCCGCACCAGACTGGAGACACCATACCTTGACACTGAGGTGGATGGCTCCACCCTCCACCAGACTGGAGACACCATACACCATACCTTGACACTGAGGTGGATGGCTCCACCCCGCACCAGACTGGAGACACCATACCTTGACACTGAGGTGGATGGCTCCACCCTCCACCAGACTGGAGACACCATACACCATACCTTGACACTGAGGTGGATGGCTCCACCCCGCACCAGACACCATACACCATACCTTGACACTGAGGTGGATGGATCCACCCCGCACCAGACTGGAGACACCATACCTTGACACTGAGGTGGATGGCTCCACCCCGCACCAGACTGGAGACACCATACACCATACCTTGACACTGAGGTGGATGGCTCCACCCCGCACCAGACTGGAGACACCATACCTTGACACTGAGGTGGATGGCTCCACCCCGCACCAGACTGGAGACACCATACACCATACCTTGACACTGAGGTGGATGGCTCCACCGCGCACCAGACTGGAGACACCATACCTTGACACTGAGGTGGATGGCTCCACCCCGCACCAGACTGGAGACACCATACCTTGACACTGAGGTGGATGGCTCCACCCCGCACCAAACTGGAGACACCATACACCATACCTTGACACTGAGGTGGATGGCTCCACCCTCCACCAGACTGGAGACACCATACACCATACCTTGACACTGAGGTGGATGGCTCCACCCCGCACCAGACTGGAGACACCATACCTTGACACTGAGGTGGATGGCTCCACCCTCCACCAAACTGGAGACACCATACACCATACCTTGACACTGAGGTGGATGGCTCCACCCCACACCAGACTGGAGACAAGGTCAGCCTGGAGACAGCCATCCACCTTGACACTGAGGTGGATGGCTCCACCCTCCACCAGACTGGAGACACCATACACCATACCTTGACACTGAGGTGGATGGCTCCACCCCACACCAAACTGGAGACACCATACACCATACCTTGACACTGAGGTGGATGGCTCCACCCCGCACCAGACTGGAGACACCATACCTTGACACTGAGGTGGATGGCTCCACCCTCCACCAGACTGGAGACACCATACACCATACCTTGACACTGAGGTGGATGGCTCCACCCCACACCAAACTGGAGACACCATACACCATACCTTGACACTTGGTGGATGGCTCCACCTCACACCAGACTGGAGACACCATACACCATACCTTGACACTGAGGTGGATGGCTCCACCGCGCACCAGACTGGAGACACCATACCTTGACACTGAGGTGGATGGCTCCACCCCGCACCAGACTGGAGACACCATACCTTGACACTGAGGTGGATGGCTCCACCCCGCACCAGACTGGAGACACCATACCTTGACACTGAGGTGGATGGCTCCACCCCGCACCAGACACCATACACCATACCTTGACACTGAGGTGGATGGCTCCACCCCGCACCAGACTGGAGACACCATATCTTGACACTGAGGTGGATGGCTCCACCCCGCACCAGACTGGAGACACCATACACCATACCTTGACACTGAGGTGGATGGCTCCACCCCGCACCAGACTGGAGACACCATACACCATACCTTGACACTGAGGTGGATGGCTCCACCCCGCACCAGACTGGAGACACCATACCTTGACACTGAGGTGGATGGCTCCACCCCGCACCAGGCTGGAGACACCATACACCATACCTTGACACTGAGGTGGATGGCTCCACCCCGCACCAGACTGGAGACACCATACCTTGACACTGAGGTGGATGGCTCCACCCCGCACCAGACTGGAGACACCATACCTTGACACTGAGGTGGATGGCTCCACCCCGCACCAGACTGGAGACACCATACACCATACCTTGACACTGAGGTGGATGGCTCCACCCCACACCAAACTGGAGACACCATACCTTGACACTGAGGTGGATGGCTCCACCCCGCACCAGACTGGAGACACCATATCTTGACACTGAGGTGGATGGCTCCACCCCGCACCAGACTGGAGGCACCATACCTTGACACTGAGGTGGATGGCTCCAACCCACACCAAACTGGAGACACCATACACCATACCTTGACACTGAGGTGGATGGCTCCACCCCGCACCAGACTGGAGACACCATACCTTGACACTGAGGTGGATGGCTCCACCCCGCACCAGACTGGAGACACCATACACCATACCTCGACACTGAGGTGGATGGCTCCACCCCGCACCAGACTGGAGACACCATACACCATACCTTGACACTGAGGTGGATGGCTCCACCCCACACCAAACTGGAGGCACCATACCTTGACACTGAGGTGGATGGCTCCACCCCGCACCAGACTGGAGACACCATATCTTGACACTGAGGTGGATGGCTCCACCCCACACCAGACTGGAGACACCATACCTTGACACTGAGGTGGATTGCTCCACCCCGCACCAGACTGGAGACACCATACCTTGACACTGAGGTGGATGGCTCCACCCCACACCAGACTGGAGACACCATACCTTGACACTGAGGTGGATGGCTCCACCCCGCACCAGACTGGAGACACCATACCTTGACACTGAGGTGGATGGCTCCACCCCGCACCAGACTGGAGACACCATACACCATACCTTGACACTGAGGTGGATGGCTCCACCCCACACCAAACTGGAGGCACCATACCTTGACACTGAGGTGGATGGCTCCACCCTCCACCAGACTGGAGACACCATACACCATACCTTGACACTGAGGTGGATGGCTCCACCGCGCACCAGACTGGAGACACCATATCTTGACACTGAGGTGGATGGCTCCACCCCGCACCAGACTGGAGACACCATACCTTGACACTGAGGTGGATGGCTCCACCCCACACCAGACTGGAGACACCATACCTTGACACTGAGGTGGATGGCTCCACCCCGCACCAGACTGGAGACACCATACACCATACCTTGACACTGAGGTGGATGGCTCCACCCCACACCAGACTGGAGACACCATACCTTGACACTGAGGTGGATGGCTCCACCCCGCACCAGACTGGAGACACCATACCTTGACACTGAGGTGGATGGCTCCACCCCGCACCAGACTGGAGACACCATACACCATACCTTGACACTGAGGTGGATGGCTCCACCCCACACCAAACTGGAGGCACCATACCTTGACACTGAGGTGGATGGCTCCACCCTCCACCAGACTGGAGACACCATACACCATACCTTGACACTGAGGTGGATGGCTCCACCGCGCACCAGACTGGAGACACCATATCTTGACACTGAGGTGGATGGCTCCACCCCGCACCAGACTGGAGACACCATACCTTGACACTGAGGTGGATGGCTCCACCCCACACCAGACTGGAGACACCATACCTTGACACTGAGGTGGATGGCTCCACCCCGCACCAGACTGGAGACACCATACACCATACCTTGACACTGAGGTGGATGGCTCCACCCCACACCAGACTGGAGACACCATACCTTGACACTGAGGTGGATGGCTCCACCCCGCACCAGACTGGAGACACCATACACCATACCTTGACACTGAGGTGGATGGCTCCACCCCGCACCAGACTGGAGACACCATACCTTGACACTGAGGTGGATGGCTCCACCCCGCACCAGACTGGAGACACCATACACCATACCTTGACACTGAGGTGGATGGCTCCACCGCGCACCAGACTGGAGACACCATATCTTGACACTGAGGTGGATGGCTCCACCCCACACCAGACTGGAGACACCATACCTTGACACTGAGGTGGATGGCTCCACCCCGCACCAGACTGGAGACACCATACCTTGACACCGAGGTGGATGGCTCCACCCCACACCAGACTGGAGACACCATACCTTGACACTGAGGTGGATGGCTCCACCCCGCACCAGACTGGAGACACCATACACCATACCTTGACACTGAGGTGGATGGCTCCACCGCGCACCAGACTGGAGACACCATATCTTGACACTGAGGTGGATGGCTCCACCCCGCACCAGACTGGAGACACCATACCTTGACACTGAGGTGGATGGCTCCACCCCACACCAGACTGGAGACACCATACCTTGACACTGAGGTGGATGGCTCCACCCCGCACCAGACTGGAGACACCATACACCATACCTTGACACTGAGGTGGATGGCTCCACCCCACACCAAACTGGAGACACCATACACCATACCTTGACACTGAGGTGGATGGCTCCACCCCGCACCAGACTGGAGACACCATACCTTGACACTGAGGTGGATGGCTCCACCCCACACCAGACTGGAGACACCATACCTTGACACTGAGGTGGATGGCTCCACCCCGCACCAGACTGGAGACACCATACACCATACCTTGACACTGAGGTGGATGGCTCCACCGCGCACCAGACTGGAGACACCATACCTTGACACTGAGGTGGATGGCTCCACCCCGCACCAAACTGGAGACACCATACCTTGACACTGAGGTGGATGGCTCCAACCCACACCAAACTGGAGACACCATACACCATACCTTGACACTGAGGTGGATGGATCCACCCCGCACCAGACTGGAGACACCATACCTTGACACTGAGGTGGATGGCTCCACCCCGCACCAGGCTGGAGACACCATACACCATACCTTGACACTGAGGTGGATGGCTCCACCCCGCACCAGACTGGAGACACCATACCTTGACACCGAGGTGGATGGCTCCACCCCGCACCAGACTGGAGACACCATATCTTGACACTGAGGTGGATGGCTCCACCCCGCACCAGACTGGAGACACCATACACCATACCTTGACACTGAGGTGGATGGATCCACCCCGCACCAGACTGGAGACACCATACCTTGACACTGAGGTGGATGGCTCCACCCCGCACCAGGCTGGAGACACCATACACCATACCTTGACACTGAGGTGGATGGCTCCACCCCGCACCAGACTGGAGACACCATACCTTGACACCGAGGTGGATGGCTCCACCCCGCACCAGACTGGAGACACCATATCTTGACACTGAGGTGGATGGCTCCACCCCGCACCAGACTGGAGACACCATATCTTGACACTGAGGTGGATGGCTCCACCCCGCACCAGACTGGAGACACCATACCTTGACACTGAGGTGGATGGCTCCACCCCGCACCAGACACCATACACCATACCTTGACACTGAGGTGGATGGCTCCACCCCGCACCAGACTGGAGACACCATACACCATACCTTGACACTGAGGTGGATGGCTCCACCCCGCACCAGACTGGAGACACCATACACCATACCTTGACACTGAGGTGGATGGCTCCACCCCGCACCAGACTGGAGACACCATACCTTGACACTGAGGTGGATGGCTCCACCCCGCACCAGGCTGGAGACACCATACACCATACCTTGACACTGAGGTGGATGGCTCCACCCCGCACCAGACTGGAGGCACCATACCTTGACACTGAGGTGGATGGCTCCACCCCGCACCAGACTGGAGACACCATACACCATATCTTGACACTGAGGTGGATGGCTCCACCCCGCACCAGACTGGAGACACCATACCTTGACACCGAGGTGGATGGCTCCACCCCGCACCAGACTGGAGACACCATACCTTGACACTGAGGTGGATGGCTCCACCCCGCACCAGACTGGAGACACCATACACCATACCTTGACACTGAGGTGGATGGCTCCACCCCGCACCAGACTGGAGACACCATACCTTGACACTGAGGTGGATGGCTCCACCCCGCACCAGACTGGAGACACCATACCTTGACACTGAGGTGGATGGCTCCACCGCGCACCAGACTGGAGACACCATATCTTGACACTGAGGTGGATGGCTCCACCCCGCACCAGACTGGAGACACCATACACCATACCTTGACACTGAGGTGGATGGCTCCACCCCACACCAAACTGGAGACACCATACCTTGACACTGAGGTGGATGGCTCCACCCCGCACCAGACTGGAGACACCATATCTTGACACTGAGGTGGATGGCTCCACCCCGCACCAGACTGGAGACACCATATCTTGACACTGAGGTGGATGGCTCCACCCCGCACCAGACTGGAGACACCATACCTTGACACTGAGGTGGATGGCTCCACCCCGCACCAGACTGGAGACACCATACACCATACCTTGACACTGAGGTGGATGGCTCCACCCCGCACCAGACTGGAGACACCATATCTTGACACTGAGGTGGATGGCTCCACCCCGCACCAGACTGGAGACACCATACACCATACCTTGACACTGAGGTGGATGGCTCCACCCCACACCAAACTGGAGACACCATACCTTGACACTGAGGTGGATGGCTCCACCCCGCACCAGACTGGAGACACCATATCTTGACACTGAGGTGGATGGCTCCACCCCGCACCAGACTGGAGGCACCATACCTTGACACTGAGGTGGATGGCTCCAACCCACACCAAACTGGAGACACCATACACCATACCTTGACACTGAGGTGGATGGCTCCACCCCGCACCAGACTGGAGACACCATACCTTGACACTGAGGTGGATGGCTCCACCCCGCACCAGACTGGAGACACCATACACCATACCTCGACACTGAGGTGGATGGCTCCACCCCGCACCAGACTGGAGACACCATACACCATACCTTGACACTGAGGTGGATGGCTCCACCCCACACCAAACTGGAGGCACCATACCTTGACACTGAGGTGGATGGCTCCACCCCGCACCAGACTGGAGACACCATATCTTGACACTGAGGTGGATGGCTCCACCCCACACCAGACTGGAGACACCATACCTTGACACTGAGGTGGATGGCTCCACCCCGCACCAGACTGGAGACACCATACACCATACCTTGACACTGAGGTGGATGGCTCCACCGCGCACCAGACTGGAGACACCATATCTTGACACTGAGGTGGATGGCTCCACCCCACACCAGACTGGAGACACCATACCTTGACACTGAGGTGGATGGCTCCACCCCGCACCAGACTGGAGACACCATACCTTGACACTGAGGTGGATGGCTCCACCCCGCACCAGACTGGAGACACCATACCTTGACACTGAGGTGGATGGCTCCACCCCGCACCAGACTGGAGACACCATACACCATACCTTGACACTGAGGTGGATGGCTCCACCCCGCACCAGACTGGAGACACCATACCTTGACACTGAGGTGGATGGCTCCACCCCGCACCAGACTGGAGACACCATACCTTGACACTGAGGTGGATGGCTCCACCCCGCACCAGACTGGAGACACCATACACCATACCTTGACACTGAGGTGGATGGCTCCACCGCGCACCAGACTGGAGACACCATACCTTGACACTGAGGTGGATGGCTCCACCCCGCACCAGACTGGAGACACCATACACCATACCTTGACACTGAGGTGGATGGCTCCACCGCGCACCAGACTGGAGACACCATACCTTGACACTGAGGTGGATGGCTCCACCCCGCACCAAACTGGAGACACCATACCTTGACACTGAGGTGGATGGCTCCAACCCACACCAAACTGGAGACACCATACACCATACCTTGACACTGAGGTGGATGGATCCACCCCGCACCAGACTGGAGACACCATACCTTGACACTGAGGTGGATGGCTCCACCCCGCACCAGGCTGGAGACACCATACACCATACCTTGACACTGAGGTGGATGGCTCCACCCCGCACCAGACTGGAGACACCATACCTTGACACCGAGGTGGATGGCTCCACCCCGCACCAGACTGGAGACACCATACCTTGACACTGAGGTGGATGGCTCCACCCCGCACCAGACTGGAGACACCATACCTTGACACTGAGGTGGATGGCTCCACCCCGCACCAGACTGGAGACACCATACCTTGACACTGAGGTGGATGGCTCCACCCCGCACCAGACTGGAGACACCATACCTTGACACTGAGGTGGATGGCTCCACCCCGCACCAGACTGGAGACACCATACCTTGACACTGAGGTGGATGGCTCCACCCCGCACCAGACTGGAGACACCATACCTTGACACTGAGGTGGATGGCTCCACCCCGCACCAGACTGGAGACACCATATCTTGACACTGAGGTGGATGGCTCCACCCCGCACCAGACTGGAGACACCATACACCATACCTTGACACTGAGGTGGATGGCTCCACCCCACACCAGACTGGAGACACCATACCTTGACACTGAGGTGGATGGCTCCACCCCACACCAGACTGGAGGCACCATACCTTGACACTGAGGTGGATGGCTCCACCGCGCACCAGACTGGAGACACCATATCTTGACACTGAGGTGGATGGCTCCACCCCGCACCAGACTGGAGACACCATACCTTGACACTGAGGTGGATGGCTCCACCCCGCACCAGACTGGAGACACCATACACCATACCTTGACACTGAGGTGGATGGCTCCACCCCGCACCAGACTGGAGGCACCATACACCATACCTTGACACTGAGGTGGATGGCTCCACCCCACACCAGACTGGAGGCACCATACCTTGACACTGAGGTGGATGGCTCCACCGCGCACCAGACTGGAGACACCATATCTTGACACTGAGGTGGATGGCTCCACCCCGCACCAGACTGGAGACACCATACCTTGACACTGAGGTGGATGGCTCCACCCCCGCACCAGACTGGAGACACCATACACCATACCTTGACACTGAGGTGGATGGCTCCACCCCGCACCAGACTGGAGGCACCATACACCATACCTTGACACTGAGGTGGATGGCTCCACCCCGCACCAGACTGGAGACACCATACCTTGACACTGAGGTGGATGGCTCCACCCCGCACCAGACTGGAGACACCATACCTTGACACTGAGGTGGATGGCTCCACCCCGCACCAGACTGGAGACACCATACACCATACCTTGACACTGAGGTGGATGGCTCCACCCCGCACCAGACTGGAGACACCATACACCATACCTTGACACTGAGGTGGATGGCTCCACCCCGCACCAGACTGGAGACACCATACCTTGACACTGAGGTGGATGGCTCCACCCCGCACCAGACTGGAGACACCATACACCATACCTTGACACTGAGGTGGATGGCTCCACCCCGCACCAGACTGGAGACACCATATCTTGACACTGAGGTGGATGGCTCCACCCCGCACCAGACTGGAGACACCATATCTTGACACTGAGGTGGATGGCTCCACCCCGCACCAGACACCATACACCATACCTTGACACTGAGGTGGATGGCTCCACCCCGCACCAGACTGGAGACACCATACCTTGACACTGAGGTGGATGGCTCCACCCCGCACCAGACTGGAGACACCATACACCATACCTTGACACTGAGGTGGATGGCTCCACCGCGCACCAGACTGGAGACACCATACACCATATCTTGACACTGAGGTGGATGGCTCCACCCCGCACCAGACTGGAGACACCATATCTTGACACTGAGGTGGATGGCTCCACCCCGCACCAGACACCATACACCATACCTTGACACTGAGGTGGATGGCTCCACCCCGCACCAGACTGGAGACACCATACCTTGACACTGAGGTGGATGGCTCCACCCCGCACCAGACTGGAGACACCATATCTTGACACTGAGGTGGATGGCTCCACCCCGCACCAGACTGGAGACACCATATCTTGACACTGAGGTGGATGGCTCCACCCCGCACCAGACACCATACACCATACCTTGACACTGAGGTGGATGGCTCCACCCCGCACCAGACTGGAGACACCATACACCATACCTTGACACTGAGGTGGATGGCTCCACCCCGCACCAGACTGGAGACACCATACCTTGACACTGAGGTGGATGGCTCCACCCCGCACCAGACTGGAGACACCATACACCATACCTTGACACTGAGGTGGATGGCTCCACCCCGCACCAGACTGGAGACACCATACACCATACCTTGACACTGAGGTGGATGGCTCCACCCCGCACCAGACTGGAGACACCATACCTTGACACTGAGGTGGATGGCTCCACCCCGCACCAGACTGGAGACACCATACACCATACCTTGACACTGAGGTGGATGGCTCCACCCCGCACCAGACTGGAGGCACCATACCTTGACACTGAGGTGGATGGCTCCACCGCGCACCAGACTGGAGACACCATACCTTGACACTGAGGTGGATGGCTCCACCCTCCACCAGACTGGAGACACCATACACCATACCTTGACACTGAGGTGGATGGTTCCACCCCACACCAAACTGGAGACACCATACACCATACCTTGACACTGAGGTGGATGGCTCCACCCCGCACCAGACTGGAGACACCATACACCATACCTTGACACTGAGGTGGATGGCTCCACCCCGCACCAGACTGGAGACACCATACACCATACCTTGACACTGAGGTGGATGGCTCCACCCCGCACCAGACTGGAGACACCATACCTTGACACTGAGGTGGATGGCTCCACCCCGCACCAGACTGGAGACACCATACCTTGACACTGAGGTGGATGGCTCCACCCCGCACCAGACTGGAGACACCATACCTTGACACTGAGGTGGATGGCTCCACCCCACACCAGACTGGAGACACCATACCTTGACACTGAGGTGGATGGCTCCACCCCGCACCAGACTGGAGACACCATACACCATACCTTGACACTGAGGTGGATGGCTCCACCCCGCACCAGACTGGAGACACCATACACCATACCTTGACACTGAGGTGGATGGCTCCACCCCGCACCAGACTGGAGACACCATACACCATACCTTGACACTGAGGTGGATGGCTCCACCCCACACCAGACTGGAGACACCATACCTTGACACTGAGGTGGATGGCTCCACCCCGCACCAGACTGGAGACACCATACCTTGACACTGAGGTGGATGGCTCCACCCCGCACCAGACTGGAGACACCATACACCATACCTTGACACTGAGGTGGATGGCTCCACCCCGCACCAGACTGGAGACACCATACACCATACCTTGACACTGAGGTGGATGGCTCCACCCCGCACCAGACTGGAGACACCATACACCATACCTTGACACTGAGGTGGATGGCTCCACCCCACACCAGACTGGAGACACCATACCTTGACACTGAGGTGGATGGCTCCACCCCGCACCAGACTGGAGACACCATACCTTGACACTGAGGTGGATGGCTCCACCCCGCACCAGGCTGGAGACACCATACACCATACCTTGACACTGAGGTGGATGGCTCCACCCCGCACCAGACTGGAGACACCATACCTTGACACTGAGGTGGATGGCTCCACCCCGCACCAGACTGGAGACACCATATCTTGACACTGAGGTGGATGGCTCCACCCCGCACCAGACTGGAGACACCATACACCATACCTTGACACTGAGGTGGATGGCTCCACCCCGCACCAGACTGGAGGCACCATACACCATACCTTGACACTGAGGTGGATGGCTCCACCCCGCACCAGACTGGAGACACCATACCTTGACACTGAGGTGGATGGCTCCACCCCGCACCAGACTGGAGACACCATACCTTGACACTGAGGTGGATGGCTCCACCCCGCACCAGACTGGAGACACCATACACCATACCTTGACACTGAGGTGGATGGCTCCACCCCGCACCAGACTGGAGACACCATACACCATACCTTGACACTGAGGTGGATGGCTCCACCCCGCACCAGACTGGAGACACCATACCTTGACACTGAGGTGGATGGCTCCACCCCGCACCAGACTGGAGACACCATACACCATACCTTGACACTGAGGTGGATGGCTCCACCCCGCACCAGACTGGAGACACCATATCTTGACACTGAGGTGGATGGCTCCACCCCGCACCAGACTGGAGACACCATATCTTGACACTGAGGTGGATGGCTCCACCCCGCACCAGACACCATACACCATACCTTGACACTGAGGTGGATGGCTCCACCCCGCACCAGACTGGAGACACCATACCTTGACACTGAGGTGGATGGCTCCACCCCGCACCAGACTGGAGACACCATACACCATACCTTGACACTGAGGTGGATGGCTCCACCGCGCACCAGACTGGAGACACCATACACCATATCTTGACACTGAGGTGGATGGCTCCACCCCGCACCAGACTGGAGACACCATATCTTGACACTGAGGTGGATGGCTCCACCCCGCACCAGACACCATACACCATACCTTGACACTGAGGTGGATGGCTCCACCCCGCACCAGACTGGAGACACCATACCTTGACACTGAGGTGGATGGCTCCACCCCGCACCAGACTGGAGACACCATATCTTGACACTGAGGTGGATGGCTCCACCCCGCACCAGACTGGAGACACCATATCTTGACACTGAGGTGGATGGCTCCACCCCGCACCAGACACCATACACCATACCTTGACACTGAGGTGGATGGCTCCACCCCGCACCAGACTGGAGACACCATACCTTGACACTGAGGTGGATGGCTCCACCCCGCACCAGACTGGAGACACCATACACCATACCTTGACACTGAGGTGGATGGCTCCACCCCGCACCAGACTGGAGACACCATACACCATACCTTGACACTGAGGTGGATGGCTCCACCCCGCACCAGACTGGAGACACCATACCTTGACACTGAGGTGGATGGCTCCACCCCGCACCAGACTGGAGACACCATACACCATACCTTGACACTGAGGTGGATGGCTCCACCCCGCACCAGACTGGAGGCACCATACCTTGACACTGAGGTGGATGGCTCCACCGCGCACCAGACTGGAGACACCATACCTTGACACTGAGGTGGATGGCTCCACCCTCCACCAGACTGGAGACACCATACACCATACCTTGACACTGAGGTGGATGGCTCCACCCCACACCAAACTGGAGACACCATACACCATACCTTGACACTGAGGTGGATGGCTCCACCCCGCACCAGACTGGAGACACCATACACCATACCTTGACACTGAGGTGGATGGCTCCACCCCGCACCAGACTGGAGACACCATACACCATACCTTGACACTGAGGTGGATGGCTCCACCCCGCACCAGACTGGAGACACCATACCTTGACACTGAGGTGGATGGCTCCACCCCGCACCAGACTGGAGACACCATACCTTGACACTGAGGTGGATGGCTCCACCCCGCACCAGACTGGAGACACCATACCTTGACACTGAGGTGGATGGCTCCACCCCGCACCAGACTGGAGACACCATACACCATACCTTGACACTGAGGTGGATGGCTCCACCCCGCACCAGACTGGAGGCACCATACACCATACCTTGACACTGAGGTGGATGGCTCCACCCCGCACCAGACTGGAGACACCATACACCATACCTTGACACTGAGGTGGATGGCTCCACCCCGCACCAGACTGGAGACACCATATCTTGACACTGAGGTGGATGGCTCCACCCCGCACCAGACACCATACACCATACCTTGACACTGAGGTGGATGGCTCCACCCCGCACCAGACTGGAGACACCATACCTTGACACTGAGGTGGATGGCTCCACCCCGCACCAGACTGGAGACACCATACACCATACCTTGACACTGAGGTGGATGGCTCCACCCCGCACCAGACTGGAGACACCATATCTTGACACTGAGGTGGATGGCTCCACCCCGCACCAGACACCATACACCATACCTTGACACTGAGGTGGATGGCTCCACCCCGCACCAGACACCATACACCATACCTTGACACTGAGGTGGATGGCTCCACCCCGCACCAGACTGGAGACACCATACCTTGACACTGAGGTGGATGGCTCCACCCCGCACCAGACTGGAGACACCATACACCATACCTTGACACTGAGGTGGATGGCTCCACCCCGCACCAGACTGGAGACACCATACACCATACCTTGACACTGAGGTGGATGGCTCCACCCCACACCAGACTGGAGACACCATACCTTGAC
Organism: Chirona hameri; assembly: GCA_036785665.1. Lineage (NCBI taxonomy): Eukaryota > Metazoa > Arthropoda > Thecostraca > Balanomorpha > Balanidae > Chirona > Chirona hameri. The sequence continues at coordinate 113,071 of JAXIVJ010000757.1, read as the reverse complement.
ACTGAGGTGGATGGCTCCACCCCGCACCAGACTGGAGACACCATACCTTGACACTGAGGTGGATGGCTCCACCCCGCACCAGACTGGAGACACCATACACCATACCTTGACACTGAGGTGGATGGCTCCACCCCGCACCAGACTGGAGACACCATACACCATACCTTGACACTGAGGTGGATGGCTCCACCCCGCACCAGACTGGAGGCACCATACCTTGACACTGAGGTGGATGGCTCCACCCCGCACCAGACTGGAGACACCATACCTTGACACTGAGGTGGATGGCTCCACCCCGCACCAGACTGGAGGCACCATACCTTGACACTGAGGTGGATGGCTCCACCCCGCACCAGACTGGAGACACCATACACCATACCTTGACACTGAGGTGGATGGCTCCACCCCGCACCAGACTGGAGACACCATACACCATACCTTGACACTGAGGTGGATGGCTCCACCCCGCACCAGACTGGAGACACCATACACCATACCTTGACACTGAGGTGGATGGCTCCACCCCGCACCAGACTGGAGACACCATACACCATACCTTGACACTGAGGTGGATGGCTCCACCCCACACCAGACTGGAGACACCATACCTTGACACTGAGGTGGATGGCTCCACCCCGCACCAGACTGGAGACACCATACCTTGACACTGAGGTGGATGGCTCCACCCCGCACCAGGCTGGAGACACCATACACCATACCTTGACACTGAGGTGGATGGCTCCACCCCGCACCAGACTGGAGACACCATACCTTGACACTGAGGTGGATGGCTCCACCCCGCACCAGACTGGAGACACCATATCTTGACACTGAGGTGGATGGCTCCACCCCGCACCAGACTGGAGACACCATACACCATACCTTGACACTGAGGTGAATGGCTCCACCCCGCACCAGACTGGAGACACCATACCTTGACACTGAGGTGGATGGCTCCACCCCGCACCAGACTGGAGACACCATACCTTGACACTGAGGTGGATGGCTCCACCGCGCACCAGACTGGAGACACCATACACCATACCTTGACACTGAGGTGGATGGCTCCACCCCGCACCAGACTGGAGACACCATACACCATACCTTGACACTGAGGTGGATGGCTCCACCCCGCACCAGACTGGAGACACCATACACCATACCTTGACACTGAGGTGGATGGCTCCACCCCGCACCAGACTGGAGACACCATACCTTGACACTGAGGTGGATGGCTCCACCCCGCACCAGACTGGATTCGCGGTCCAGCCGCTTCGCTGTCGTCAGCACGCCAGTCTCCTCATCCAGAGAGAAAAACTCGCCCGGGTCTGATGGTTAGAAGGGGACGAGTGGGATTATAGGCATTGGTGTGTCGGTCCATACTAGAGCGAACACTTTTGGACACGGTGGCGTATCCACGATTCCATTTTCACAGTTTCCAACGGTGTATAGCCCGGGTTCGAGTCGCTTCGGCGCTCGCTATTTGCCCCTGGCTGGGATGGCCTGTGGCCGGTGGCAGCGGCCGCACTCAAGGCCAAGTGACGTCAGAGGGCGGGGCGGACCGTGTCCAGGTATGTCGGGCACGTAAAACTTTCGCTTATAAATTCTGCCGGACGTCAGGAATTGCTTGATCGGGTGGTGGGGTCAGGGCCTGCGCAACAAGCTATGCTTAGCGCGGGGTATGACCTCGGAAATCCATCCATTCAAAAAGATTCGGACTAAATTTATTATTAAAAAAAGAGAAAAAAAGTATACAATGTACAGGGGAAACTCGGCAGCCCAGCTTGCCGAGCTCTGTGGGGGGGGGGGGGGTCAATGGTATCGTTACATCCTAACAATGCCTTGTCCTACCCAGTTGCGTTTTATATACGGCTAAATAGCGCCATGCCTTTGCTTCAGTCGTGGACCAAAAAAAAGATGAAATAATGGATTTTTTTAAAATTCAGATTGAGGCTAAACATTCGGGACCGAAAAGGACTAGCTCTTGTGGGATGATACTACACAGAGCTTTGTCTATGGAGTGCCTGAAGCACCAGTCGTTTCTCCTCGTTTGAAAAAAAAACCGGAACAAAATGCTTCGCAAAATCACAACGTTTGATCTCATCACTCGGCCTAGGAAATGCTTGGACGATCTAATGATTCATTGACATTCAATTGTGATTCGCTCACATTCGTTGGCTCTCACATGTCACGACGATTGATAATTTTCAGAAAATAACACAGATATCGAGTGACATCAATCACCGTATCAATATTTATACATACACTACATATAGACTATAGAGCCCAAGGGCTGTCTGGGTGCCTGGTGTGTTTTTTTTTTGTGGCAAAGCTTTGTATTTACGATGCATTTTTAATTTTGGTGCCAAAAGCAGAGGGCGGTGATGGGTATTGCAGATACTTCCTCCCACTCTTTGGGGAAACTTTCTCACTTTCCCAGTGGTGGCTACGCCCATGTTTGGACATACATAAACGCACAAAGTTAACTTGTGTGGGCTGCAAAGGTTGAACAAAAACGTAAACTAAGAACGATGTGTAAAATTAAATGGTCATTACAAATCCTTTTGGTTACGGCACCTGAATTGTGTATATCGAGGCGATCCAGCGTCCCAAAATTTGCCGATTTGGATGGGAAATGACACCCAAATGTAAATAATTTTCCACTCTCAATCCCCCATTTTATGAGTGAATTTTCCACTCACTCCCCATTTTAGGAGTGAATTTTCCACTCACTCCCCATTTTAGGAGTGAATTTCCCACTCACTTCCCATTTTAGGAGTGAATTTCCCACTCACTCCCCATTTTAGGAGTGAATTTCCCACTCACTCCCCATTTTAGGAAAGAATTTTCCACTGTCAAATTATTAATAGTGATATTGATTCTGGCAAAAATATTGATTAAAAGTACATTATTTCAACGAAAACTACTGCTTTTTCGTATTAAAAACGAATCAATATCGTACCATTTTCTACATAACCACTCTCTCTCTCTCATGGTCTTTTTGGCTCAAATTTTCCACCTCTAACACACAAACAAAAATGGAATTTTGGGACACTGAGACAATCTTACGGCCAACTTTAATATAGCAACATTGTCCAAGGGTTGACATATTGCATATAGGTGTAGGCAAGAGCTCCGCCACCTTCCCATTTTTTTTTTGTTGGGGGGGGGGGGGGGGGAACAGAGGAATTCTGAGTCGATTCTTTACATGCAACGCCCATAGGCGTAGGCAATGCTAAAAGTAATAAAAAAATGGGGGACACGTCCCCCCGTGGCGGGTCACTGAGTGTAGGTAGGTTCCAATCGGCTTTGCCGAGGCAAATTATTCTGTGGGTCAGTAGGGAAGTCCAAACCAATGTTTGTGTATGCATACGCCACTGGTTTTGAAGAGCCCGAAAATGGCACTTCTATCATGATCTTTCAGAGACACATGTCTGAGTTCAGAGGCGCCCCCGCCCGCCCGCCCGCTCCGTTTCCCCTCCATCAACACCTCTTCACTCACTGTCCACCATCTGGAAGACGACCGGTCTGGCCGCGCCACTGTCCCCGTCAGCAGCGGCCAGCGTCAGCACGAGCGTGCCGATGGCGGCGTCCTCCTCCACCACGGCCGTCCTGCTGCCAGAGAACACCGGCGGAGAGTTCTGCACGTCCTGAATGCGCACCACCGCCCGGCTGGTGGCGTTGAACCGGCCGTCCTGCGTGAGTTCCAATCCCATCAGGCGTTTAGCGGGGGTTTGTACAGATTATGCAGGGAATGTAAGCATTTGGCACTTGACAAATAATGAAGCAGAATTATACAATGCCCTGGCTAGCGGACATGCATTTATAATTATACACACCATGACGAGGTAGACCATTCATTCGTGAGCCGCTAATGGTTTTAACCACTCCAGAAAATTGCAGTGTGAAGCATTGCAGTGCCATGGACTTCGAGTATGCATTGGTGCACTGCTTTAAAACGGGTACTTTACCTTGTATGAGCAGAGTCCTTAAACGACCTGAATGAAAGAAAACCACAGCCTTTGCCCAGAGATCATATCATTGATCCAACATCGAATCACCTGACATCACTCCCTGCATCGAATCACCTGACATCATTCCCTGCATCGAATCACCTGACATCATTCCCTGCATCGAATCACCTGACATCATTCCCTGTATCGAATCACCTGACATCATTCACAGCATCGAATCACCTGACATCACTCCCTGCATCGAATCACCTGACATCACTCCCTGCATCGAATCACCTGACATCATTCCATGTATCGAATCACCTGACATCATTCCCTGCATCGAATCCCCTGACATCATTCCCTGCATCGAATCACCTGACATCATTCCCTGCATCGAATCACCTGACATCATTCCCTGCAGCGAATTACCTGACATTCCCTGCATCGAATCACCTGACATCATTCCCTGCATCGAATCACCTGACATCATTCCCTGCATCGAATCACCTGACATAATTCCCTGCATCGAATCACCTGACATCATTCCCTGCATCGAATCACCTGACATCACTCCCTGCATCGAATCACCTGACATCACTCCCTGCATATAATCACCTGACATCATTCCCTGCATCGAATCACCTGACATCATTCCCTGCATCGAATCACCTGACATCACTCCCTGCATCGAATCACCTGACATCACTCCCTGCATCGAATCACCTGACATCATTCCCTGCATCGAATCACCTGACATCATTCCCTGCATCGAATCACCTGACATCATTCCCTGCATCGAATCACCTGACATCATTCCCTGCATCGAATCACCTGACATCATTCCCTGCATCGAATCACCTGACATCACTCCCTGCATCGAATCACCTGGCATCATTCCCTGCATCGAATCACCTGACATCATTCCCTGCATCGAATCACCTGACATCATTCCCTGCATCGAATCACCTGACATCATTCCCTGCATCGAATCACCTGACATCATTCCCTGCATCGAATCACCTGACATCACTCCCTGCATCGAATCACCTGACATCACTCCCTGCATCGAATCACCTGACACCATTCCCTGCATCGAATCACCTGACATCATTCCCTGCATCGAATCACCTGACATAATTCCCTGCATCGAATCACCTGACATCATTCCCTGCATCGAATCACCTGACATCATTCCCTGCATCGAATCACCTGACATCATTCCCTGCATCGAATCACCTGACATCATTCCCTGCATCGAATCACCTGACATCATTCCCTGCATCGAATCACCTGACATCATTCCCTGCATCGAATCACCTGACATCATTCCCTGCATCGAATCACCTGACATCATTCCCTGCATCGAATCACCTGACATCATTCCCTGCATCGAATCACCTGACATCATTCCCTGCATCGAATCACCTGACATCATTCCCTGCATCGAATCACCTGACATCATTCCCTGCATCGAATCACCTGACATCATTCCCTGCATCGAATCACCTGACATCATTACCTGCATCGAATCACCTGATATCACGTGTTTGAAACTATACCGTATTTACCAGCCATTTTACACCCACTGTCCCATATTGTCTGCCACCAGCCTGCCGCGACACTCTGTCCCCCGTCCCCCGCGGTACTCTGTGCCCCTCCTCCGCCCCCGCCCCCCGTCTCACCGTGGCCCTCAGTGAGGCGGTGATCTGTGGTAGGTACTCTGTGCCCCTCGTCCCCCGTCCCCGCCTCACCGTGGCCCTCAGTGAGGCGGTGATCTGTGGTAGGTACTCTGTGCCCCTCGTCCCTGTCCCCCGTCTCACCGTGGCCCTCCGTGAGGCGGTGATCTGTGGTAGGTACTCCGTGCCCCTCGTCCCCCGTCTCACTGTGGCCCTCCGTGAGGCGTTGATCTGTGGTAGGTACTCTGTGCCCCCGTCCCCCGTCCCCCGTCTCACCGTGGCCCTCAGTGAGGCGGTGATCTGTGGTAGGTACTATGTGCCTCCGTCCCCCGTCTCACCGCGGCCCTCAGTGAGGCGGTGATCTGTGGTAGGTACTCTGTGTCCCCGTCCCCCGTCTCACCGTGGCCCTCCGTGAGGCGATGATCTGTGGTAGGTACTCTGTGCCTCCGTCCCCCGTCTCACCGTGGCCCTCAGTGAGGTGGTGATCTGTGGTAGGTACTCTGTGCCTCCGTCCCCCGTCTCACCGTGGCCCTCAGTGAGGCGGTGATCTGTGGTAGGTACTCTGTGCCCCCCGTCCCCCGTCTCGCCGTGGCCCTCAGTGAGGCGGTGATCTGTGGTAGGTACTCTGTGCCCCCGTCTCACCGTGGCCCTCAGTGAGGCGGTGATCTGTGGTAGGTACTCTGTTCCCTCCGTCCCCGTCTCACCGTGGCCCTCCGTGAGGCAGTGATCTGTGGTAGGTACTCTGTGCCCCCCGTCCCACCGTGGCCCTCAGTGAGGCGGTGATCTGTGGTAGGTACTCTGTGCCCCCCGTCCCCGTCCCCCGTCTCACCGTGGCCCTCCGTGAGGCAGTGATCTGTGGTAGGTACTCTGTGCCCCCGTCACCCGTCTCACCGTGGCCCTCAGTGAGGCGGTGATCTGTGGTAGGTACTCTGTGCCCCCGTCCCCCGTCCCGTCTCACCGTGGCCCTCGGTGAGGCAGTGATCTGTGGTAGGTACTCTGTGCCTCCGTCCCCCGTCTGACCGTGGCCCTCCGTGAGGCGGTGATCTGTGGTAGGTACTCTGTGCCCCCCGTCCCCCGTCTCACCGTGGCCCTCCGTGAGGCGGTGATCTGTGGTAGGTACTCTGTGCCCCCCGTCCCCCGTCTCACCGTGACCCTCCGTGAGGCGGTGATCTGTGGTAGGTACTCTGTGCCCCCCCGTCCCCCGTCTCACCGTGGCCCTCCGTGAGGCGGTGATCTGTGGTAGGTACTCTGTGCCCCGTCCCCGTCTGACCGTGGCCCTCCGTGAGGCGGTGATCTGTGGTAGGTACTCTGTGCCCCCCCCCCCCCGTCCCCCGTCTCACCGTGGCCCTCCGTGAGGCGGTGATCTGTGGTAGGTACTCTGTGCCCCCGTCCCCCGTCTCACCGTGGCCCTTCGTGAGGCGGTGATCTGTGGTATCGTCCCCGTCCCCCGTCTGACCGTGGCCCTCAGTGAGGCGGTGATCTGTGATAGGTACTCTGTGCCCCCCGTCCCCCGTCTCACCGTGGCCCTCAGTGAGGCGGTGATCTGTGGTAGGTACTATGTGCCTCCGTCCCCGTCCCCCGTCTCACCGTGGCCCTCCGTGAGGCGGTGATCTGTGGTAGGTACTCTGTGTCCCCCGTCCCCCGTCTCACCGTGGCCCTTCGTGAGGCGGTGATCTGTGGTAGGTACTCTGTGCCCCCCGTCCCACCGTGGCCCTCAGTGAGGCGGTGATCTGTGGTAGGTACTCTGTGCCCCCGTCCCCCGTCTCACCGTGGCCCTCAGTGAGGCGGTGATCTGTGGTAGGTACTCTGTGCCCCCCGTCCCACCGTGGCCCTCAGTGAGGCGGTGATCTGTGGTAGGTACTCTGTGCCCCCCGTCCCACCGTGGCCCTCAGTGAGGCGGTGATCTGTGGTAGGTACTCTGTGCCCCCGTCCCCCGTCTCACCGTGGCCCTCAGTGAGGCGGTGATCTGTGGTAGGTACTCTGTGCCCCCCGTCCCACCGTGACCCTCAGTGAGGCGGTGATCAGTGGTAGGTACTCTGTGCCCCCCGTCCCACCGTGGCCCTCAGTGAGGCGGTGATCTGTGGTAGGTACTCTGTGCCCCCGTCCCCCGTCTCACCGTGGCCCTCAGTGAGGCGGTGATCTGTGGTAGGTACTCTGTGCCCCCCGTCCCACCGTGACCCTCAGTGAGGCGGTGATCTGTGGTAGGTACTCTGTGCCCTCCGTCCCACCGTGGCCCTCAGTGAGGCGGTGATCTGTGGTAGGTACTCTGTGCCCCCCGTCCCACCGTGGCCCTCAGTGAGGCGGTGATCTGTGGTAGGTACTCTGTGCCCCCCGTCCCCGTCCCCCGTCTCACCGTGGCCCTCCGTGAGGCGGTGATCTGTGGTAGGTACTCTGTGCCCCCTGTCCCCCGTTTCACCGTGGCCCTCCGTGAGGCGGTGATCTGTGGTAGGTACTCTTTGCCCCTCGTCCCCCGCCTCACCGTGCCCCTCAGTGAGGCGGTGATCTGTGGTAGGTACTCTGTGCCCCTCGTCCCCCGTCCCCCGCCTCACCGTGCCCCTCAGTGAGGCGGTGATCTGTGGTAGGTACTCTGTGCCCCTCGTCTCCCGTCCCCCCGCCTCACCGTGGCCCTCAGTGAGGCGGTGATCTGTGGTAGGTACTCTGTGCCCCTCGTCCCCCGTCCCCCGCCTCACCGTGCCCCTCAGTGAGGCGGTGATCTGTGGTAGGTACTCTGTGCCTCCGTCCCCCGTCTCACCGCGGCCCTCAGTGAGGCGGTGATCTGTGGTAGGTACTCTGTGCCCCCGTCCCCCGTCTCACCGTGGCCCTCCGTGAGGCGGTGATCTGTGGTAGGTACTCTGTGCCCCCCGTCCCCCGTCTCACCGTGGCCCTCAGTGAGGCGGTGATCTGTGGTAGGTACTCTGTGCCCCCCCCCCCGTCCCCCGTCTCACCGTGGCCCTCAGTGAGGCGGTGATCTGTGGTAGGTACTCTGTGCCCCGTCCCCCGTCTCACCGTGGCCCTCAGTGAGGCGGTGATCTGTGGTAGGTACTCTGTGCCCCTCGCCCCCCGTCTCACCTTGGCCCTCCGTGAGGCGGTGATCTGTGGTAGGTACTCTGTGCTCCCCGTCCCCCGTCTGACCGTGGCCCTCAGTGAGGCGGTGATCTGTGGTAGGTACTCTGTGCCCCGTCCCCCGTCTGACCGTGGCCCTCAATGAGGCGGTGATCTGTGGTAGGTACTCTGTGCCTTTCGTCCCCCGTCCCCCATCTGACCGTGGCCCTCCGTGAGGCGGTGATCTGTGGTAGGTACTCTGTACCTCCGTCCCCTGTCTGACCGTGGCCCTCCGTGAGGCGGTGATCTGTGGTAGGTACTCTGTGTCCCCCGTCCCCCGTCTCACCGTGGCCCTCAGTGAGGCGATGATCTGTGGTAGGTACCCTGTGCCCCTCGTCCCCCGTCTCACCGTGGCCCTCCGTGAGGCAGTGATCTGTGGTAGGTACTCTGTGCCCCCCGTCCCCCGTCTCACCGTGGCCCTCCGTGAGGCGGTGATCTGTGGTAGGTACTCTGTGCCCCGTCCCCCGTCCCCCGTCCCCCGCCCCCCGTCTGACCGTGGCCCTCAGTGAGGCGATGATCTGAGGTAGGTACTCTGTGCCCCCCGTCCCCCGTCTGAGCGCGGCCCTCAGTGAGGCGGTGATCTGTGGTAGGTACTCTGTGCCCCTCGTCCCCCGTCCCCCGTCTGACCGTGGCCCTCAGTGAGGCGGTGATCTGTGGTAGGTACTCTGTGCCCCCCGTCCTCGTCCCCCGTCTGACCGTGGCCCTCCGTGAGGCGGTGATCTGTGGTAGGTACTCTGTGCCCCCCGTCCCCTGTCTCACCGTGGCCCTCAGTGAGGCGGTGATCTGTGGTAGGTACTCTGTGCCCCGTCCCCCGTCTGACCGTGGCCCTCAGTGAGGCGGTGATCTGTGGTAGGTAGTCTGTGCCCCCGTCCCCCGTCTCACCGTGGCCCTCAGAGAGGCGGTGATCTGTGGTAGGTACTCTGTGCCCCCCGTCCCCCGTCTCACCGTGGCCCTCAGTGAGGCGGTGATCTGTGGTAGGTACTCTGTGCCCCCGTCCCCCGTCTGACCGTGGCCCTCAGTGAGGCAGTGATCTGTGGTAGGTACTCTGTGCCCCCGTCCCCCGTCTCACCGTGGCCCTCAGTGAGGCGGTGATCTGCGGTAGGTACTCTGTGCCCCCCGTCCCCGTCTCAACGTGGCCCTCAGTGAGGCGGTGATCTGTGGTAGGTACTCTGTGCCCCTCGTCCCCCGTCTCACCGTCTGACCGTGGCCCTCAGTGAGGCGGTGATCTGTGGTAGGTACTCTGTGCCCCCCGTCCCCCGTCTGACCGTGGCCCTCCGTGAGGCGGTGATCTGTGGTAGGTACTCTGTGCCCCCCGTCCCCCGTCTTACCGTGGCCCTCAGTGAGGCGGTGATCTGTAGTAGGTACTGTGCCCCTCGTCCCCCGTCCCACCGTGGCCCTCCGTGAGGCGGTGATCTGTGGTAGGTACTCTGTGCCCCCCGTCCCCCGTCTCACCGTGGCCCTCCGTGAGGCGGTGATCTGTGGTAGGTACTCTGTGCCCCCGTCCCCCGTCCCGTCTCACCGTGGCCCTCGGTGAGGCAGTGATCTGTGGTAGGTACTCTGTGCCTCCGTCCCCCGTCTGACCGTGGCCCTCAGTGAGGCGGTGATCTGTGGTAGGTACTCTGTTCCCTCCGTCCCCGTCTCACCGTGGCCCTCCGTGAGGCGGTGATCTGTGGTAGGTACTCTGTGCCCCCCGTCCCCCGTCTCACCGTGGCCCTCCGTGAGGCGGTGATCTGTGGTAGGTACTCTGTGCCCCCCGTCCCCCGTCTCCCCGTGACCCTCCGTGAGGCGGTGATCTGTGGTAGGTACTCTGTGCCCCCCCGTCCCCCGTCTCACCGTGGCCCTCCGTGAGGCGGTGATCTGTGGTAGGTACTCTGTGCCCCGTCCCCGTCTGACCGTGGCCCTCCGTGAGGCGGTGATCTGTGGTAGGTACTCTGTGCCCCCCCCCCCGTCCCCCGTCTCACCGTGGCCCTCCGTGAGGCGGTGATCTGTGGTAGGTACTCTGTGCCCCCGTCCCCCGTCTCACCGTGGCCCTCAGTGAGGCGGTGATCTGTGGTAGGTACTCTGTGCCCCTCGTCCCCCGTTCCCAGTCTGACCGTGGCCCTCCGTGAGGCGGTGATCTGTGGTAGGTTCTCTGTGCCCTGTCCCCCGTCTGACCGTGGCCCTCAGTGAGGCGGTGATCTGTGGTAGGTACTCTGTGCCCCCAGCCCCCGTCTCACCGTGGCCCTCCGTGAGGCGGTGATCTGTGGTAGGTACTCTGTGCCCCCGTCTCCCGTCTCACCGTGGCCCTTGGTAAGGCGGTGATCTGTGGTAGGTACTCTGTGCCCCCGTCCCCCGTCTCACCGTGGCCCTCAGTGAGGCGGTGATCTGTGGTAGGTACTCTGTGCCCCTCGTCCCCCGTCCTCCGTCGCACCGTGGCCCTCAGTGAGGCGGTGATCTGTGGTAGGTACTCTGTGCCTCCGTCCCCCGTCTGACCGTGGCCCTCAGTGAGGCGGTGATCTGTGGTAGGTACTCTGTTCCCCCCGTCCCCCGTCTCACCGTGGCCCTCCGTGAGGCGGTGATCTGTGGTAGGTACTCTGTGCCCCCCGTCCCCCGTCCCCCCGTTCACCGTGGCCCTCAGTGAGGCGGTGATCTGTGGTAGGTACTCTGTGCCCCTCGTCCCCCTCTGACCGTGGCCCTCAGTGAGGCGGTGATCTGTGGTAGGTACTCTGTGTCCCCCCCCGTCCCCCGTCTGACCGTGGCCCTCAGGAGGCGGTGATCTGTGGTAGGTACTTTGTGCCCCTCGTCTCCCGTCCCCCGTCTGACCGTGGCCCTCAGTGAGGCGGTGATCTGTGGTAGGTACTCTGTGTCCCCCGTCCCCCGTCTGACCGTGGCCCTCAGTGAGGCGGTGATCTGTGGTAGGTACTCTGTGCCCCTCGTCCCCCGTCCCCCGTCTCACCGTGGCCCTCAGTGAGGCAGTGATCTGTGGTAGGTACTCTGTGCCCCCCGTCCCCCGTCTGACCGTGGCCCTCAGTGAGGCGGTGATCTGTGGTAGGTACTCTGTGCCCCTCGTCACCCGTCACCCGTCACCCGTCACCCGTCACCCGTCACCCGTCACCCGTCACCCGTCACCCGTCACCCGTCCCCCGTCTGACCGTGACCCTCAGTGAGGCGGTGATCTGTGGTAGGTACTCTGTGCCCCTCGTCCCCCGTCTCACCGTGGCCCTCAGTGAGGCGGTGATCTGTGGTAGGTACTCTGTGCCCCCCGTCCCCTGTCTGACCGTGGCCCTTCGTGAGGCGGTGATCTGTGTTAGGTACTCTGTGCCCCCCGTCCCCCGTCTCACCGTGGCCCTCGGTGAGGCGGTGATCTGTGGTAGGTACTCTGTGCCCCCGTCCCCCGTCTCACCGTGGCCCTCGGTGAGGCGGTGATTTGTGGTAGGTACTCTGTGCCCCCCGTCCCCCGTCTCACCGTGGCCCTCGGTGAGGCGGTGATCTGTGGTAGGTACTCTGTGCCCCTCGTCCCCCGTCTCACCGTGGCCCTCAGTGAGGCGGTGATCTGTGGTAGGTACTCTGTGCCCCCTGTCCCCGGTCTGACCGTGGCCCTCAGTGAGGCGGTGATCTGTGGTAGGTACTCTGTGCCCCCCGTCCCCCGTCTGACCGTGGCCCTCAGTGAGGCGGTGATCTGTGGTAGGTACTATGTGCCCCCGTCCCCGTCCCCCGTCTCACCGTGGCCCTCAGTGAGGCGGTGATCTGTGGTAGGTACTATGTGCCTCCCGTCCCCTTCCCCGTCTCACCGTGGCCCTCAGTGAGGCGGTGATTTGTGGTAGGTACTCTGTGCCCCCCGTCCCCCGTCTCAACGTGGCCCTCAGTGAGGCGGTGATCTGTGGTAGGTACTCTGTGCCCCCGTCCCCCGTCTGACCGTGGCCCTCAGTGAGGCGGCGATCTGTGGTAGGTACTATGCGCCCCCGTCCCCCGTCTCACCGTGGCCTTCAGTGAGGCGGTGATCTGTGGTAGGTACTATGTGCCCCCCGTCCCCGTCCCCCGTCTCACCGTGGCCCTCAGTGAGGCGGTGATCTGTGGTAGGTACTCTGTGCCCCCCGTCCCCCGTCTCACCGTGGCCCTCAGTGAGGCGGTAATCTGTGGTAGGTACTCTGTGCCCCCGTCCCCCGTCTCACCGTGGCCCTCAGTGAGGCGGTGATCTGTAGTAGGTACTATGTGCCTCCGTCCCCCGTCTCACCGCGGCCCTCAGTGAGGCGGTGATCTGTGGTAGGTACTCTGTGTCCCCGTCCCCCGTCTCACCGTGGCCCTCCGTGAGGCGATGATCTGTGGTAGGTACTCTGTGCCTCCGTCCCCCGTCTCACCGTGGCCCTCAGTGAGGTGGTGATCTGTGGTAGGTACTCTGTGCCTCCGTCCCCCGTCTCACTGTGGCCCTCAGTGAGGCGGTGATCTGTGGTAGGTACTCTGTGCCCCCCGTCCCCCGTCTCGCCGTGGCCCTCAGTGAGGCGGTGATCTGTGGTAGGTACTCTGTGCCCCCGTCTCACCGTGGCCCTCAGTGAGGCGGTGATCTGTGGTAGGTACTCTGTTCCCTCCGTCCCCGTCTCACCGCGGCCCTCCGTGAGGCAGTGATCTGTGGTAGGTACTCTGTGCCCCCCGTCCCACCGTGGCCCTCAGTGAGGCGGTGATCTGTGGTAGGTACTCTGTGCCCCCCGTCCCCGTCCCCCGTCTCACCGTGACCTTCCGTGAGGCAGTGATCTGTGGTAGGTACTCTGTGCCCCCGTCACCCGTCTCACCGTGGCCCTCAGTGAGGTGGTGATCTGTGGTAGGTACTCTGTGCCCCCGTCCCCCGTCCCGTCTCACCGTGGCCCTCGGTGAGGCGGTGATCTGTGGTAGGTACTCTGTGCCTCCGTCCCCCGTCTGACCGTGGCCCTCAGTGAGGCGGTGATCTGTGGTAGGTACTCTGTTCCCTCCGTCCCCGTCTCACCGTGGCCCTCCGTGAGGCGGTGATCTGTGGTAGGTACTCTGTGCCCCCTGTCCCCCGTCTCACCGTGGCCCTCCGTGAGGCGGTGATCTGTGGTAGGTACTCTGTGCCCCCCGTCCCCCGTCTCACCGTGACCCTCCGTGAGGCGGTGATCTGTGGTAGGTACTCTGTGCCCCCCCGTCCCCCGTCTCACCGTGGCCCTCCGTGAGGCGGTGATCTGTGGTAGGTACTCTGTGCCCCGTCCCCCGTCTGACCGTGGCCCTCCGTGAGGCGGTGATCTGTGGTAGGTACTCTGTGCCCCCCCCCGTCCCCCGTCTCACCGTGGCCCTCCGTGAGGCGGTGATCTGTGGTAGGTACTCTGTGCCCCCGTCCCCCGTCTCACCGTGGCCCTTCGTGAGGCGGTGATCTGTGGTATCGTCCCCGTCCCCCGTCTGACCGTGGCCCTCAGTGAGGCGGTGATCTGTGATAGGTACTCTGTGCCCCCCCCCCCGTCCCCCGTCTCACCGTGGCCCTCAGTGAGGCGGTGATCTGTGGTAGGTACTATGTGCCTCCGTCCCCGTCCCCCGTCTCACCGTGGCCCTCCGTGAGGCGGTGATCTGTGGTAGGTACTCTGTGTCCCCCGTCCCCCGTCTCACCGTGGCCCTTCGTGAGGCGGTGATCTGTGGTATCGTCCCCGTCCCCCGTCTCACCGTGGCCCTCAGTGAGGCGGTGATCTGTGGTAGGTACTCTGTGCCCCCGTCCCCCGTCTCACCGTGGCCCTCAGTGAGGCGGTGATCTGTGGTAGGTACTCTGTGCCCCCCGTCCCACCGTGGCCCTCAGTGAGGCGGTGATCTGTGGTAGGTACTCTGTGCCCCCGTCCCCCGTCTCACCGTGGCCCTCAGTGAGGCGGTGATCTGTGGTAGATACTCTGTGCCCCCCGTCCCACCGTGGCCCTCAGTGAGGCGGTGATCTGTGGTAGGTACTCTGTGCCCCCCGTCCCACCGTGGCCCTCAGTGAGGCGGTGATCTGTGGTAGGTACTCTGTGCCCCCGTCCCCCGTCTCACCGTGGCCCTCAGTGAGGCGGTGATCTGTGGTAGGTACTCTGTGCCCCCCGTCCCACCGTGGCCCTCAGTGAGGCGGTGATCTGTGGTAGGTACTCTGTGCCCCCCGTCCCACCGTGGCCCTCAGTGAGGCGGTGATCTGTGGTAGGTACTCTGTGCCCCCCGTCCCCGTCCCCCGTCTCACCGTGGCCCTCCGTGAGGCGGTGATCTGTGGTAGGTACTCTGTGCCCCCTGTCCCCCGTTTCACCGTGGCCCTCCGTGAGGCGGTGATCTGTGGTAGGTACTCTGTGCCCCTCGTCCCCCGTCCCCCGCCTCACCGTGCCCCTCAGTGAGGCGGTGATCTGTGGTAGGTACTCTGTGCCCCTCGTCCCCCGTCCCCCGCCTCACCGTGCCCCTCAGTGAGGCGGTGATCTGTGGTAGGTACTCTGTGCCCTTCGTCCCCCGTCCCCCGCCTCACCGTGGCCCTCAGTGAGGCGGTGATCTGTGGTAGGTACTCTGTGCCCCCGTCCCCCGTCTCACCGTGGCCCTCAGTGAGGCGGTGATCTGTGGTAGATACTCTGTGCCCCCCGTCCCACCGTGGCCCTCAGTGAGGCGGTGATCTGTGGTAGGTACTCTGTGCCCCCCGTCCCACCGTGGCCCTCAGTGAGGCGGTGATCTGTGGTAGGTACTCTGTGCCCCCGTCCCCCGTCTCACCGTGGCCCTCAGTGAGGCGGTGATCTGTGGTAGGTACTCTGTGCCCCCCGTCCCACCGTGGCCCTCAGTGAGGCGGTGATCTGTGGTAGGTACTCTGTGCCCCCCCGTCCCACCGTGGCCCTCAGTGAGGCGGTGATCTGTGGTAGGTACTCTGTGCCCCCCGTCCCACCGTGGCCCTCAGTGAGGCGGTGATCTGTGGTAGGTACTCTGTGCCCCCGTCCCCCGTCTCACCGTGGCCCTCAGTGAGGCGGTGATCTGTGGTAGATACTCTGTGCCCCCCGTCCCACCGTGGCCCTCAGTGAGGCGGTGATCTGTGGTAGGTACTCTGTGCCCCCCGTCCCACCGTGGCCCTCAGTGAGGCGGTGATCTGTGGTAGGTACTCTGTGCCCCCGTCCCCCGTCTCACCGTGGCCCTCAGTGAGGCGGTGATCTGTGGTAGGTACTCTGTGCCCCCCGTCCCACCGTGGCCCTCAGTGAGGCGGTGATCTGTGGTAGGTACTCTGTGCCCCCCGTCCCACCGTGGCCCTCAGTGAGGCGGTGATCTGTGGTAGGTACTCTGTGCCCCCCGTCCCCGTCCCCCGTCTCACCGTGGCCCTCCGTGAGGCGGTGATCTGTGGTAGGTACTCTGTGCCCCCTGTCCCCCGTTTCACCGTGGCCCTCCGTGAGGCGGTGATCTGTGGTAGGTACTCTGTGCCCCTCGTCCCCCGTCCCCCGCCTCACCGTGCCCCTCAGTGAGGCGGTGATCTGTGGTAGGTACTCTGTGCCCCTCGTCCCCCGTCCCCCGCCTCACCGTGCCCCTCAGTGAGGCGGTGACCTGTGGTAGGTACTCTGTGCCCCTCGTCCCCCGTCCCCCGCCTCACCGTGCCCCTCAGTGAGGCGGTGATCTGTGGTAGGTACTCTGTGCCTCCGTCCCCCGTCTCACCGCGGCCCTCAGTGAGGCGGTGATCTGTGGTAGGTACTCTGTGCCCCGTCCCCCGTCCCCCGTCCCCCGTCTGACCGTGGCCCTCAGTGAGGCGGTGATCTGTGGTAGGTACTCTGTGCCCCTCGTCCCCCGTCCCCCGTCTGACCGTGGCCCTCAGTGAGGCGGTGATCTGTGGTAGGTACTCTGTGCCCCCGTCCCCCGTCTCACCGTGGCCCTCAGTGAGGCGGTGATCTGTGGTAGGTACTCTGTGCTCCCCGTCCCCCGTCTCACCGTGGCCCTCCGTGAGGCGGTGATCTGTGGTAGGTACCCTGTGCCCCCCGTCCCCGTCCCCCGTCTCACCGTGGCCCTCAGTGAGGCGGTGATCTGTGGTAGGTACTCTGTGCCCCCGTCCCCCGTCTCACCGTGGCCCTCCGTGAGGCGGTGATCTGTGGTAGGTACCCTGTGCCCCCCGTCCCCGTCCCCCGTCTCACCGTGGCCCTCAGTGAGGCGGTGATCTGTGGTAGGTACTATGTGCCCCTCGTCCCCCGTCCCCGCCTCACCGTGGCCCTCAGTGAGGCGGTGATCTGTGGTAGGTACTCTGTGCCTCCGTCCCCCGTCTCACCGCGGCCCTCAGTGAGGCGGTGATCTATGGTAGGTACTCTGTGTCCCCGTCCCCCGTCTCACCGTGGCCCTCCGTGAGGCGATGATCTGTGGTAGGTACTCCGTGCCTCCGTCCCCCGTCTCACCGTGGCCCTCAGTGAGGCGGTGATCTGTGGTAGGTACTCTGTGCCTCCGTCCCCCGTCTCACCGTGGCCCTCAGTGAGGCGGTGATCTGTGGTAGGTACTCTGTGCCCCCGTCTCACCGTGGCCCTCAGTGAGGCGGTGATCTGTGGTAGGTACTCTGTTCCCTCCGTCCCCGTCTCACCGTGGCCCTCCGTGAGGCGGTGATCTGTGGTAGGTACTCTGTGCCCCCCGTCCCACCGTGGCCCTCAGTGAGGCGGTGATCTGTGGTAGGTACTCTGTGCCCCCCGTCCCCGTCCCCCGTCTCACCGTGGCCCTCCATGAGGCAGTGATCTGTGGTAGGTACTCTGTGCCCCCGTCCCCCGTCTCACCGTGGCCCTCAGTGAGGCGGTGATCTGTGGTAGGTACCCTGTGCCCCCGTCACCCGTCTCACCGTGGCCCTCAGTCAGGCGGTGATCTGTGGTAGGTACTCTGTGCCCCCGTCACCCGTCTCACCGTGGCCCTCAGTGAGGCGGTGATCTGTGGTAGGTACTCTGTGCCCCCCGTCCCCGTCCCCCGTCTCACCGTGGCCCTCCGTGAGGCAGTGATCTGTGGTAGGTACTCTGTGCCCCCGTCCCCCGTCTCACCGTGGCCCTCAGTGAGGCGGTGATCTGTGGTAGGTACTCTGTGCCCCCGTCCCCCGTCCCGTCTCACCGTGGCCCTCGGTGAGGCGGTGATCTGTGGTAGGTACTCTGTGCCTCCGTCCCTCGTCTGACCGTGGCCCTCAGTGAGGCGGTGATCTGTGGTAGGTACTTTGTTCCCTCCGTCCCCGTCTCACCGTGGCCCTCCGTGAGGCGGTGATCTGTGGTAGGTACTCTGTGCCCCCTGTCCCCCGTCTCACCGTGGCCCTCCGTGAGGCGGTGATCTGTGGTAGGTACTCTGTGCCCCCCGTCCCCCGTCTCACCGTGGCCCTCCGTGAGGCGGTGATCTGTGGTAGGTACTCTGTGCCCCCCCGTCCCCCGTCTCACCGTGGCCCTCCGTGAGGCGGTGATCTGTGGTAGGTACTCTGTGCCACGTCCCCCGTCTGACCGTGGCCCTCCGTGAGGCGGTGATCTGTGGTAGGTACTCTGTGCCCCCCCCCCCGTCCCCCGTCTCACCGTGGCCCTCCGTGAGGCGGTGATCTGTGGTAGGTACTCTGTGCCCCCGTCCCCCGTCTCACCGTGGCCCTTCGTGAGGCGGTGATCTGTGGTATCGTCCCCGTCCCCCGTCTGACCGTGGCCCTCAGTGAGGCGGTGATCTGTGGTAGGTACTCTGTGCCCCCGTCCCCCGTCTCACCGTGGCCCTTCGTGAGGCGGTGATCTGTGGTATCGTCCCCGTCCCCCGTCTGACCGTGGCCCTCAGTGAGGCGGTGATCTGTGGTAGGTACTCTGTGCCCCTCGTCCCCCGTCCCCCGCCTCACCGTGCCCCTCAGTGAGGCGGTGATCTGTGGTAGGTACTCTGTGCCCCCTGTCCCCCGTTTCACCGTGGCCCTCCGTGAGGCGGTGATCTGTGGTAGGTACTCTGTGCCCCCGTCCCCTGTCTCACCGTGGCCCTCAGTGAGGCGGTGATCTGTGGTAGGTACTCTGTGCCCCTCGTCCCCCGTCCCCCGCCTCACCGTGCCCCTCAGTGAGGCGGTGATCTGTGGTAGGTACTCTGTGCCTCCGTCCCCCGTCTCACCGCGGCCCTCAGTGAGGCGGTGATCTGTGGTAGGTACTCTGTGCCCCGTCCCCCGTCCCCCGTCTGAACGTGGCCCTCAGTGAGGCGGTGATCTGTGGTAGGTACTCTGTTCCCTCCGTCCCCCGTCTGGCCGTGGCCCTCAGTGAGGCGGTGATCTGTGGTAGGTACTCTGTGCCCCTCGTCCCCCGTCCCCCGTCTGACCGTGGCCCTCAGTGAGGCGGTGATCTGAGGTAGGTACTCTGTGCCCCCGTCCCCCGTCTCACCGTGGCCCTCAGTGAGGCGGTGATCTGTGGTAGGTACTCTGTGCTCCCCATCCCCCGTCTCACCGTGGCCCTCCGTGAGGCGGTGATCTGTGGTAGGTACCCTGTGCCCCCCGTCCCCGTCCCCCGTCTCACCGTGGCCCTCAGTGAGGCGGTGATCTGTGGTAGGTACTCTGTGCCCCCGTCCCCCGTCTCACCGTGGCCCTCCGTGAGGCGGTGATCTGTGGTAGGTACCCTGTGCCCCCCGTCCCCGTCCCCCGTCTCACCGTGGCCCTCAGTGAGGCGGTGATCTGTGGTAGGTACTCTGTGCCCCCGTCCCCCGTCTGACCGTGGCCCTCAGTGAGGCGGTGATCTGTGGTAGGTACTCTGTGCCCCTCGTCCCCCTTCTGACCGTGGCCCTCAGTGAGGCGGTGATCTATGGTAGGTACTCTGTGCTCCCCGTCCCCCGTCTCACCGTGGCCCTCCGTGAGGCGGTGATCTGTGGTAGGTACCCTGTGCCCCCCGTCCCTGTCCCCCGTCTCACCGTGGCCCTCAGTGAGGCGGTGATCTGTGGTAGGTACTCTGTGCCCCCGTCCCCCGTCTGACCGTGGCCCTCCGTGAGGCGGTGATCTGTGGTAGGTACCCTGTGCCCCCCGTCCCCGTCCCCTGTCTCACCGTGGCCCTCAGTGAGGCGGTGATCTGTGGTAGGTACTCTGTGCCCCCGTCCCCCGTCTGACCGTGGCCCTCAGTGAGGCGGTGATCTGTGGTAGATACTCCGTGCCTCCGTCCCCCGTCTCACCCTGGCCCTCCGTGAGGCGGTGATTGTGGTAGGTACTCTGTGCCCCCGTCCCCCGTCTCACCGTGGCCCTCAGTGAGGCGGTGATCTGTGGTAGGTACTCTGTGCCCCCGTCCCCCGTCTCACCGTGGCCCTCCGTGAGGCGGTGATCTGTGGTAGGTACCCTGTGCCCCCCGTCCCCGTCCCCCGTCTCACCGTGGCCCTCAGTGAGGCGGTGATCTGTGGTAGGTACTCTGTGCCCCCGTCCCCCGTCTGACCGTGGCCCTCAGTGAGGCGGTGATCTGTGGTAGGTACTCTGTGCCCCTCGTCCCCCTTCTGACCGTGGCCCTCAGTGAGGCGGTGATCTGTGGTAGGTACTCTGTGCTCCCCGTCCCCCGTCTCACCGTGGCCCTCCGTGAGGCGGTGATCTGTGGTAGGTACCCTGTGCCCCCCGTCCCCGTCCCCCGTCTCACCGTGGCCCTCAGTGAGGCGGTGATCTGAGGTAGGTACTCTGTGCCCCCGTCCCCCGTCTGACCGTGGCCCTCCGTGAGGCGGTGATCTGTGGTAGGTACCCTGTGCCCCCCGTCCCCGTCCCCCGTCTCACCGTGGCCCTCAGTGAGGCGGTGATCTGTGGTAGGTACTCTGTGCCCCCGTCCCCCGTCTGACCGTGGCCCTCAGTGAGGCGGTGATCTGTGGTAGATACTCCGTGCCCCCCGTCCCCCGTCTCACCCTGGCCCTCCGTGAGGCGGTGATTGTGGTAGGTACTCTGTGCCCCCGTCCCCCGTCTCACCGTGGCCCTCAGTGAGGCGGTGATCTGTGGTAGGTACTCTGTGCCCCTCGTCCCCCGTCCCCCGTCCCCCGTCGCACCGTGTCCCTCAGTGAGGCGGTGATCTGTGGTAGGTACTCTGTGCCTGTGCCCCGTCTCACCGTGGCCCTCGGTGAGGCGGTGATCTGTGGTAGGTACTCTGTGCCCCCGTCCCCCGTCTCACCGTGGCCCTCCGTGAGGCGGTGATCTGTGGTAGGTACTCTGTGCCTCCGTCCCCCGTCTCACCGTGGCCCTCAGTGAGGCAGTGATCTGTGGTAGGTACTCTGTTCCCTCCGTCCCCCGTCTGACCGTGGCCCTCCGTGAGGCGGTGATCTGTGGTAGGTACTCTGTGCCCCCCGTCCCCCGTCTGACCGTGGCCCTCCGTGAGGCGGTGATCTGTGGTAGGTACTCTGTGCCCCTCGTCCCCCGTCCCACGTCTGACCGTGGCCCTCCGTGAGGCGGTGATCTGTGGTAGGTACTCTGTGTCCCGTCCCCCGTCTGACCGTGGCCCTCAGTGAGGCGGTGATCTGTGGTAGGTACTCTGTGCCCCTCGTCCCCCGTCCCCCGTCCGACCGTGGCCCTCCGTGAGGCGGTGATCTGTGGTAGGTACTCTGTGCCCCGTCCCCCGTCTCACCGTGGCCCTCAGTGAGGCGGTGATCTGTGATAGGTACTCTGTGCCCCCGTCCCCCGTCTCACCGTGGCCCTCCGTGAGGCGGTGATCTGTGGTAGGTACTCTGTTCCCCCCGTCCCCCGTCTCACCGTGACCCTCAGTGAGGCGGTGATCTGTGGTAGGTACTCTGTGCCCCGTCCCCCGTCTCAACGTGGCCCTCAGTGAGGCGGTGATCTGTGGTAGGTACTCTGTGCCCCCGTCCCCCGTCTCACCGTGGCCCTCCGTGAGGCGGTGATCTGTGGTAGGTACTCTGTGCCCCCGTCCTCCGTCCCCGTCTCACCGTGGCCCTCAGTGAGGCGGTGATCTGCGGTAGGCACTTTGTGCCCCCGTCCTCCGTCTCCCGTCTCACCGTGACCCTCAGTGAGGCGGTGATCTGTGGTAGGTACTCTGTGCCCCCGTCCTCCGTCCCCCGTCTCACCGTGGCCCTCAGTGAGGCGGTGATCTGTGGTAGGTACTCTGTTCCCCCCGTCCCCCGTCTGACCGTGGCCCTCCGTGAGGCGGTAATCTGTGGTAGGTACTCTGTGCCCCCCGTCCCCCGTCTCAGCGTGGCCCTCAGTGAGGCGGTGATCTGTGGTAGGTACCCTGTGCCCCTCGTCCCCCGTCCCACCGTGGCCCTCCGTGAGGCGGTGATCTGTGGTAGGTACTCTGTGCCCCCGTCCCCCGTCTCACCGTGGCCCTCAGTGAGGCGGTGATCTGTGGTAGGTACTCTGTGCCCCTCGCCCCCCGTCTCACCGTGACCCTCCGTGAGGCGGTGATCTGTGGTAGGTAATCTGTGCTCCCCGTCCCCGTCCCCCGTCTGACCGTGGCCCTCAGTGAGGCGGTGATCTGTGGTAGGTACTCTGTGCACCGTCCCCCGTCTGACCGTGGCCCTCAATGAGGCGGTGATCTGTGGTAGGTACTCTGTGCCTTTCGTCCCCCGTCCCCCATCTGACCGTGGCCCTCCGTGAGGCGGTGATCTGTGGTAGGTACTCTGTACCTCCGTCCCCTGTCTGACCGTGGCCCTCCGTGAGGCGGTGATCTGTGGTAGGTACTCTGTGTCCCCCGTCCCCCGTCTCACCGTGGCCCTCAGTGAGGCGGTGATCTGTGGTAGGTACTCTGTGCCCCGTCCCCCGTCTGACCGTGGTCCTCAGCGAGGCGGTGATCTGTGGTAGGTACTCTGTGCCCCCCGTCCCCCGTCTGACCGTGGCCCTCAGTGAGGCGATGATCTGTGGTAGGTACCCTGTGCCCCTCGTCCCCCGTCTCACCGTGGCCCTCCGTGAGGCGGTGATCTGTGGTAGGTACTCTGTGCCCCCCGTCCCCCGTCTCACCGTGGCCCTTAGTGAGGCGGTGATCTGTGGTAGGTACTCTGTGCCCCTCGTCCCCCGTCCCCCGTCTGACCGTGGCCCTCAGTGAGGCGGTGATCTGTGGTAGGTACTCTGTGCCCCCCGTCCTCGTCCCCCGTCTGACCGTGGCCCTCCGTGAGGCGGTGATCTGTGGTAGGTACTCTGTGCCCCCCGTCCCCTGTCTCACCGTGGCCCTCAGTGAGGCGGTGATCTGTGGTAGGTACTCTGTGCCCCGTCCCCCGTCTGACCGTGGCCCTCAGTGAGGCGGTGATCTGTGGTAGGTAGTCCGTGCCCCCGTCCCCCGTCTCACCGTGGCCCTCAGTGAGGCGGTGATCTGTGGTAGGTACTCTGTGCCCCCCGTCCCCGTCCCCCGTCTCACCGTGGCCCTCAGTGAGGCGGTGATCTGTGGTAGGTACTCTGTGCCCCCGTCCCCCGTCTGACCGTGGCCCTCAGTGAGGCGGTGATCTGTGGTAGGTACTCTGTGCCCCCGTCCCCCGTCTCACCGTGGCCCTCAGTGAGGCGGTGATCTGCGGTAGGTACTCTGTGCCCCCCGTCCCCGTCTCACCGTGGCCCTCAGTGAGGCGGTGATCTGTGGTAGGTACTCTGTGCCCCTCGTCCCCTGTCTCACCGTCTGACCGTGGCCCTCAGTGAGGCGGTGATCTGTGGTAGGTACTCTGTGCCCCCCGTCCCCCGTCTGACCGTGGCCCTCTGTGAGGCGGTGATCTGTGGTAGGTACTCTGTGCCCCCCGTCCCCCGTCTCACCGTGGCCCTCAGTGAGGCGGTGATCTGTAGTAGGTACTGTGCCCCTCGTCCCCCGTCCCACCGTGGCCCTCCGTGAGGCGGTGATCTGTGGTAGGTACTCTGTGCCCCCGTCCCCCGTCTCACCGTGGCCCTCAGTGAGGCGGTGATCTGTGGTAGGTACTCTGTGCCCCTCGTCCCCCGTTCCCAGTCTGACCGTGGCCCTCCGTGAGGCGGTGATCTGTGGTAGGTTCTCTGTGCCCTGTCCCCCGTCTGACCGTGGCCCTCAGTGAGGCGGTGATCTGTGGTAGGTACTCTGTGCCCCCAGCCCCCGTCTCACCGTGGCCCTCCGTGAGGCGGTGATCTGTGGTAGGTACTCTGTGCCCCCGTCTCCCGTCTCACCGTGGCCCTTCGTAAGGCGGTGATCTGTGGTAGGTACTCTGTGCCCCCGTCCCCCGTCTCACCGTGGCCCTCAGTGAGGCGGTGATCTGTGGTAGGTACTCTGTGCCCCTCGTCCCCCGTCCTCCGTCGCACCGTGGCCCTCAGTGAGGCGGTGATCTGTGGTAGGTACTCTGTGCCTCCGTCCCCCGTCTCACCGTGGCCCTCAGTGAGGCGGTGATCTGTGGTAGGTACTCTGTGCCCCCGTCCCCCGTCTCACCGTGGCCCTCCGTGAGGCGGTGATCTGTGGTAGGTACTCTGTGCCTCCGTCCCCCGTCTCACCGTGGCCCTCAGTGAGGCGGTGATCTGTGGTAGGTACTCTGTGCCCCCGTCTCCCGTATCACCGTGGCTCTCAGTGAGGCGGTGATCTGTGGTAGGTACTCTGTGCCCCCGTCCCCCGTCTCACCGTGGCCCTCCGTGAGGCGGTGATCTGTGGTAGGTACTCTGTGCCCCCCGTCCCCCGTCTGACCGTGGCCCTCAGTGAGGCGGTGATCTGTGGTAGGTACTCTGTGCCCCCGTCCTCCGTCCCCCGTCTCACCGTGGCCCTCAGTGAGGCGGTGATCTGTGGTAGGTACTCTGTGCCCACGTCCCCCGTCTCACCGTGGCCCTCCGTGAGGCGGTGATCTGTGGTAGGTACTCTGTGCCCCTCGTCCCCCGTCCCCCGTCTCACCGTGGTCCTCAGTGAGGCGGTGATCTGTGGTAGGTACTCTGTGCCCCCCCCCCCCGTCCCCCGTCTGACCGTGGCCCTCAGTGAGGCGGTGATCTGTGGTAGGTACTCTGTTCCCCCCGTCCCCCGTCTCACCGTGGCCCTCCGTGAGGCGGTGATCTGTGGTAGGTACTCTGTGCCCCCCGTCCCCCGTCCCCCCGTTCACCGTGGCCCTCAGTGAGGCGGTGATCTGTGGTAGGTACTCTGTGCCCCTCGTCCCCCGTCCCCCTCTGACAGTGGCCCTCAGTGAGGCGGTGATCTGTGGTAGGTACTCTGTGTCCCCCCCCGTCCCCCGTCTGACCATGGCCCTCAGGAGGCGGTGATCTGTGGTAGGTACTCTGTGCCCCTCGTCTCCCGTCCCCCGTCTGACCGTGGCCCTCAGTGAGGCGGTGATCTGTGGTAGGTACTCTGTGCCCCTCGTCACCCGTCACCCGTCACCCGTCACCCGTCACCCGTTACCCGTTACCCGTCACCCGTCACCCGTCACCCGTCACCCGTCACCCGTCACCTGTCACCCGTCACCCGTCACCCGTCACCCGTCACCCGTCCCCCGTCTGACCGTGACCCTCAGTGAGGCGGTGATCTGTGGTAGGTACTCTGTGCCCCCGTCCCCCGTCTCACCGTGGCCCTCGGTGAGGCGGTGATCTGTGGTAGGTACTCTGTGCCCCCGTCCCCCGTCTGACCGTGGCCCTCCGTGAGGCGGTGATCTGTGGTAGGTACTCTGTGCCCCCCGTCTGACCGTGGCCCTCCGTGAGGCGGTGATCTGTGGTAGGTACTCTGTGCCCCCCGTCCTCCGTCTCACCGTGGCCCTCGGTGAGGCGGTGATCTGTGGTAGGTACTCTGTGCCCCCGTCCCCCGTCTCACCGTGGCCCTCGGTGAGGCGGTGATCTGTGGTAGGTACTCTGTGCCCCCGTCCCCCGTCTCACCGTGGCCCTCCGTGAGGCGGTGATCTGTGGTAGGTACTCTGTGCCCCCGTCCCCCGTCTCACCGTGGCCCTCCGTGAGGCGGTGATTTGTGGTAGGTACTCTGTGCCCCCCGTCCCCCGTCTCACCGTGGCCCTCGGTGAGGCGGTGATCTGTGGTAGGTACTCTGTGCCCCTCGTCCCCCGTCTCACCGTGGCCCTCAGTGAGGCGGTGATCTGTGGTAGGTACTCTGTGCCCCCTGTCCCCGTCCCCCGTCTGACCGTGGCCCTCAGTGAGGCGGTGATCTGTGGTAGGTACTCTGTGCCCCCCGTCCCCCGTCTGACCGTGGCCCTCAGTGAGGCGGTGATCTGTGGTAGGTACTATGTGCCCCCGTCCCCGTCCCCCGTCTCACCGTGGCCCTCAGTGAGGCGGTGATCTGTGGTAGGTACTATGTGCCCCCCGTCCCCGTCCCCCGTCTCACCGTGGCCCTCAGTGAGGCGGTGATCTGTGGTAGGTACTCTGTGCCCCCCGTCCCCCGTCTCAACGTGGCCCTCAGTGAGGCGGTGATCTGTGGTAGGTACTCTTTGCCCCCGTCCCCCGTCTGACCGTGGCCCTCAGTGAGGCGGTGATCTGTGGTAGGTACTATGTGCCCCCGTCTCCGTCCCCCGTCTCACCGTGGCCTTCAGTGAGGCGGTGATCTGTGGTAGGTACTATGTGCCCCCCGTCCCCGTCCCCCGTCTCACCGTGGCCCTCAGTGAGGCGGTGATCTGTGGTAGGTACTCTGTGCCCCCCGTCCCCCGTCTCACCGTGGCCCTCAGTGAGGCGGTGATCTGTGGTAGGTACTCTGTGCCCCCGTCCCCCGTCTCACCGTGGCCCTCAGTGAGGCGGTGATCTGTGGTAGGTACTATGTGCCCCCCGTCCCCGTCCCCCGTCTCACCGTGGCCCTCAGTGAGGCGGTGATCTGCGGGTTATCGCTGGCGGAGAGCACCAGCGGCCTCTGGAGCACCAGAGAGCCGGAGAACAGCTGCGAGTTGGCCTCCGAGGGCACCACTGCCAGCAGGCTGCAGGCCCCCTCCGACTGTGGAGGTAGTGCAGATTCATATACAAACGTATCACTGTGCACACAGTGCCAATACATACAAGCAGTACACATAGTCACACACAGCGTCCAACTGAGCAAAGACAAGCAGAGCGTACAGATGATGATGATGATGATTGGGGCTTAAGGGCGCCGCAACAATATAGTTATATGGGGCCCATAAGCGTACAGACCACACATAAGCAGTTCAAAGTCGCACAGGCCTACGATGGAGGAAGACGGTACGTATGTACACTGACCTAGTCACACACACAGTATTCAACTGGCATTGTCTCAGTCACTACACCAGGGAATGTTTAGGCTAGATTCCCACGTCATCTTGACTAAAACTATCACATCAGCCATCTTGTCATCACATCAGCTATGACGGTCCGATTGCTGGTGTTTGACATTTCGGCGTCTGCCGTCCTCAGTCGAGTGGTTTCTCCTACACTATCCAGCAAACTTAGGACCCGTGCTCGCTGTGACACGGTGCCAAAATATAGGTCACCTCACTTCACCTGGCAGATAATCATAAATACACAATATGGAACCGAGTTATAAAACATACCGAGTTTTCCGGCTCGCATGTGACGTTCAGGTTCTCGCCGACCAGGTCGGGGTCAGTGACCTGGATCCGTCCGACGACGGTGCTGCCAACGGGGGCGTCCTCACGAAGCTCAGCCTCGTACAGAGCCTGCCAGGCAGAGACAGGCGGATCAGCAGGAGGCGAAATGCGCCTCCGATCAAATCGCTCCTACAGGCTGGCACATTCCAAGTTACAGTGAAATAAATCACAAACAATTGAAATTTAAGAATCAAGACAAATTAATGAAATACAAAAGAGAAAAAAAAACAGATTTCCTGCTCATAAATAAACACAAACAATCACTCAGATTCACACCACAAAGTGGCAAAATGCATATAGATTATTAGCGACTGGTTTCATCTCTCTTCAAAGAGTGTGACGCGGCCAGATAATGGTCACCCTCATCGCCCCTTACCACCCCTCTACAAACCCAGTCCGCCAAAAACCGCCACCGCCGCTCTACAGGCGGTAGCTCTTTGTTGTTATTGGGGTCTTACAACATGATGATGATGATGATGATTGGGGTTTTTAGGCGCACCGATTACTTATGGTCACTTGGCGCCCAGGGTCTAACAGCAGCGCGGCAATAATATTTCGCCGCGCTCCCAGACCACATTATATCTGGGAACCTGGCTAGAAGTCGCACCCGATTCATGGTGCAGGAAGCAGTGACCACACACTTGCGCCACAGGCCTCCACCTCACGTGCTGTTTGAGCCAGGGCCGGACGTGGTCAGTCCTCGTCACCCTTGCCACCACCGTCCACCACTGCCACCACCGTCACTCTCTCACCTGTTCAAACTGCGGCTTGTTGTCGTTCTCATCGACCACGATAACAGTGATGGGGACGGAGATCTTGTTGTTGTCGCCTCCCTCCACACGGTCCTCCAGCGTCACCTCCAGCTTCAGCTGCGTGGTGGTCTGCCGGGCAGGAGGTGGGGGTGTCAGGGTGGGGTGGGGTGGGGTGGGGTGAGGCGGGGCGGGACAGGGCGGGAGGTGGCGAGACATGACAGCGTTAAAGGGACTGTCCCACCTTCCCAAAAGTTGTCAAATGTACGCCGCGTGTGGTGCAAAATATGAAGTAATTGCTGCCGAACACGATTACGACATTTGTTTCTCGCAAACAGTGCTCAATTTCATTAAAGTTAAGTTTGAATATTTGGGTTGATGACGACATATTGAGCTCTAGAGAGCTACACATAAATCCTTTACGCTGCCAAATTATGGCACAATTATTTAGAGACAATTCTAGCGATTTGAATACAAAACAAACCAATTACCAAACCATTGAAACGTAGCAAATATCTCCAAGGTTCACCTTAAAACAAGTCGACTACCATCACCATTTGGTAAAGAGAGACGTCATCGGCTTTAGACCCGTATTCAAATACACGTAGGGTTTATTCGTTACAATTGTCAAGATCAACCTCGAATTTCTTTTCGATTAGACCTATGTGGTTGTTTTAACCGCTACCCTACTATATGTCAATGCAAATCCAACAACATGGCTATCTCAACTCAAATATAATGTTAAGGTGGGACAGTCCCTTTAAAGGAAATGCTTCATCATTATTTGAATTTTAACACCAATATGTCGATTTGGTTGAGAAGACAGGAAATAATAAAATGTACTCTTTCTGGGCGAAATTGTCCTAAAATCACGCGAGTAAACATGCGACTCGTATGACCTGGTACTGAAAACGGGGGTATGTCATATTATCCGGCCTGACAGTATGTTAGCGCCACAGCTACCGCAGTTATCCAGTGGCATCTGTCTCTCAAATCAACGGCAAAATCGTTGATCAAATCTGCAAAATTACTGGCGAACTTATTAATGCGATATTTGTTTGATTTTGTATTACTGGAAGACGGGCGTAAGAAAGACCATGCAGGGAATAAATACAATATCATATAGTTCTGACACCAGATCGAACCTCCAATCTGACCTTTGACCTGTCCAGTGCCAACCACGAACCAAAGGCGGATCCAGCCGGCCTTTTTTATTGGGGGGGGGGGGCAACCAGTTTGAGCGGACCTTACCTAGGTACCCCCAATTTCGAATTTCGCCCCGGATTTGGGCCACTTTATTTTGCAACCACACGATTTCTAATGATTTCTGTTTTTTTTTTTAGCTTTTCGACCTTCTGGGATATCGAAAAAGGTGTACCTATGTTTCCGTTCCAGACCGCAAGAGAAAAACCATGAAAATGTGTGCTGAATCAAACCGCCTTTGCCCTTAAGAGCAAGGACGGATCCATCCGTTCGTCTTCGGGGCTAACTACTTTTTGCTACCTTACGACCCTTGCCAAAAAACAAGAGTATCTTATATTTGAATAGTTTGTTTGCAATCAAGGACAACAATGTTAGTGGAAAGAAGCCAACAGAAATTTAAAACAGAACTTGGAGCATCAAATAAATGGTAGTTTTCTTCAGAATTTCCAGCTCCGAATCTCGGATAGTAAACCGAGGAGAGGCTCCGACCGGAAAAAATGAATACGCATTTCGCTGCACAAATGTTTGTCGTTGTTATCTGTTGCGCTCCGATAAAAAAGAGCTAAAGGCGAGGACGTCAAACATGATCGAACCAGTGGCACTTCCGCCATTCAAAACAATCATACAGATGACCCGATCATGGCGTCAAATTCAATATGCATTTCAAGAAACTTTAGCTACTCATCTATGCACCGCATACAGATAGAATGATCAACTTCCGTTGCCAGGTTCTTGAGAGAAAAAAATATGTCCCTGCTCCCGGACCTCGAGGCCATTTGCGCATCTCGGCGGGTGCATAGATACGACACACGCAGACGAAGTAACCGATACCTACTACGGTGAAGGCTGCATTTATCATATAACTGCCATACAGTGTTTACATTTTCGTAAAAATGGGTGGAAAATACCACATATCAAAAATTATTTCCTCATCTTTAAATTATTGTTTTGCCTTTTTTTCTCATCTCATTTTTCTCATCAATCATCGCTATTTTTGTGTTGGTTAAATGTTCTGCCTGAGTTTCAAAGCATAACTTCTTTGACCCAGAAAACAACTTTGTTTGAGAAGATACTGTCCAAATCCACAAGCAAGCTATCCATTAATCACCATCCTGGATCCTGCATCACACAGAACTAAAGATAAACATCATACAAATGATCATGCTGAACCATGCACATGCCCTGTTAATGACAATGACCACATCTCTGAATTGATGATGATTGGAGTTTAAGGGCGCTCCAACAACAAAGGCTACATGAATAGCAATTGCATCATCTCTGAATTGCAAAATGATGATGGATATTAATTGACATTCGTAATGCTTAAGTGCTACTGTGGATATGATGCTGTAAATAAACAGACTGTAACTTGTATTTCAATTTTGAGCTCAGCTGCGAGCAAACACCTACAAAGTATGGAGTGAAGTTTCACAGACAGAAAGAGAGAGGGACACTTCAGGCTGCATATATTTCAGTATTCATCTAGGTAATCAGCCATTGAATCAATACTACCTGAAAGTCATGCAATTGAAATGGTTAACTACCTGGGCTGGAAGGAAAGAAACAGGGGCGTTGTGTCCTGAAAATGATTGGTAGGCTAACTTTATGCTAAATGCTAACTTGATAGATTTTAAGGTCATTCTTACCATGCAACGCCATAGGCCTAATGTTAAAATGTGAGATTATTGGTAGGGCCCTGGCCCTACCAGGCCTATAGAAAACGACATCCATGGAAAGAAGCTATGATGCTAAGCATTTCAATACTGATACAACACTGTCTGGCTTCTCTCTTGGACCAAGATCAAACAAGCCAGACAATACAATTGACAGTAACCTGGCAAGGCACCTATCTGCCATAACCAACTGAAATTAAGTCTAGAAGCATTACATCCCTCCCAGAGCATCCCAGATACATTTAGCATTACGGCAGCAGACACGCCACATTGCATATTGTTTCGAAACAGTTGCGCATCATATGTCTCTATAAAATCATCCCGCAGCAAAATTCCTCCGAAGGATGAGAAAATCCACCCAACGCCACCCAAATGCCACCCAAATGCCACCCAACTAAACTCTTCAATATTATGCTCATTACGAGTCGAGCAAAATAAATACCACTCCAGGAAATACTTCATCGTTTTCAGAGCCTATACAGTAGTTTTCAGCAAAAAAAAAACATTGTGTCTAGTTGCTTAAATTATTGCCTTCAGAATGCCTTGCAATGACGGCCGATTTCAAGCGAACCTGAGTGCAACACCTTCTGTTACAAAGTCGTGGTTTTCAAATTACTACAGGAATAAGTTTGGGTCAAAGTTTGATGAATACGTAAAAATGGACAATTATCTCATCTATAGCGTTCGCAGTACTTCGAATTCACGAGAATATTGGACTGTTTTTTGCATCACCGTGCACCTCTCCGAGGATGGCTTGAACGCAAACATTTGGGTGGGCTGCACAGTGCACACCCTACTGAAACCCTCTTAAATTATCTCCTAAACCGAATTATTTTCACTAAATGAAACATTCGATTGTTCGCTGATCTTTTCTGAATACGTCAGTTTTTTTTACAGAAAACTAGTTTTTTAAAGAAGTTATTCATTGTTTTATGCAGCCACGCGAGAAGGATGAGAATTGAGATGAGACAAAAAGTTGAGTATTCTATTTACCGTAGGGCAACATTCGGTCTCCGGTATTATCGTACCGTTTCGAGTTGCGTGGCTCAGGCTGGGCCGTGTTGTTGTTGTTTTTTTTTTGTTTTGTTTTGTCTATGCCGCCACCCATTAACAGGTGACCAGGAGTGCCCCCGCCCTCGATCCCATCGACGCACATCACCTTACTTTAACACCAGAGAACAAAAGAGAAAATGTCGCGGCACTCCCAGCTAGGAAATGGAAGAAATAAAAAAAGCAAATGAAGAGAGGAAGGCTAAGTGGTCAGTGGTAATGTGGTTAAAAATAAGAAGGCAGAAAGTAGTCGTTGCTGAAATCAACAAGTGACTGCCCCCCCCCCCCCCCCCCCCCCCCCAACTACGCCCCTGGGAATCATACATTCTGACATTCGCACATACGTAACCGAGTTAGTAAGAATTGTAAGTGTGTGCCCCACTGCCTGCTGCCCCCATCACGTTGCCATCAAGAAAGGTTTGCCAGACAGTGAGGCAGGATACAATTTCATTCATACAAAGGTTGGGGAAGGCAGATCCTGGTCTAGGCAAGCAGAAGGTCTATGCTGGAACCCGGTGAGCCCCCCAGCTAAGCAAAGCTTGTTGCTGTTCGATCTCACCCAGGTTCCAGCGTCGGTTAGTCGGGGTGGCTTTCGCGCATGATATAATTAATTGATCTATAAGTTGAAACATGATCTAATTAATTCATATTTCAAGAAAGCAGAAAAGAAATAGAAGTACTATATTGCTCAACACCAATATAAATCTTTATCTCTGATTTACTATGTTTTATTTCAAATTATGCACGTTTATGCATGCTTATGTTGTTTGTTTATATACTGTTACTTAGTTCTGCAAATTTGTATTATTGTTTATTTATAATGTTACATACATTACAAACTGCATAACTTCATTCTTCTGCAACTTAGAAGTTAGAAGATGACTTTACAAATAGTTAACATTTAGCACTGCTATGGCTATTTAGGCTCATTTACTCTCATTATATTTAGGCTCATTTACATAAATGAGCAAACTACAAGGACATTTTTGTCTAGGCTTGTGAGGCAAGCAGGGAGGGGTTATTCATATTCACTGATCATGTGATTTTTAGTGATTTCTTTTATTTGTTTTTTAGTAGATGGTATTGAGTTTATATGGGGGAATCTGGGGGCAACAATTGAATTCCATAAACGTGGTCCTATCCATGCTATGGTACGTGTCCGGTATAATTTTCGAGTGAATATTTCTTCAAAATGTCGTGCTACTCTTGAAGCTCTGTGATTGGTCTGAGTGAATTCGAAAAGTGAGGCTATGACTGGTGGGGCACTTCCAGATGCAACATTATAAAGCACGACTATAGCTTGCTGTCTGGCAATGTCCATTACTTTAAGAATTTTGAGCTTTACATATATTGGGTTTGTGTGGGCTAGTCTTGCTTGATTATCAACAATCCTGACTATCTTTTTCTGTAGGATAAGCAATTTGTTAAGAAGTGATTTCGGTGCATTTCCCCATAACAGACAGCAGTAATTAAGATAAGGCAGAACTAATGCATTATACAACAGAAATCGGTGTTTCTGACCCAGGAAATATCTAGAGCGACTTATAATCCCTATATTACGACTTATTATACTTGAAATATGCATAATGTGACTCTCCCACTTGAGTTCTTCGTCTATATATACACCAAGATACCTCACAGTTTCTGTATGTCCTATATTTATACCATTTAATATTACATTGATGTCAACATTTATTTTGGATTTATTGTATATTTGATAGAATGTTTTATTGTTGTTTAAGGACAGCTTGCTTGCTTGCAGCCATTTGTATACCTTTGGTAGTTCTGTATCTAAGTTATTTTGCAATTCAGAATTGGAATCAGCCTCAAATAAAAGGGCTGTATCATCAGCATAAAGTAATGATGTAAACTTTGACGAAATCCTGGGAAAATCATTTATGTATAAGATGAACAGAAGTGGGCCCAGAATAGAGCCCTGGGGGACCCCAATACTTGCTTGGCTCAGGCTTGACTGGACTTTTTTATACTCTACACATTGATATCTATTTGATAAGTATGAGTCTATGATTGTCAGGAATGCATCTGTGATACCATATGAGTGAATTTTAAGCAATAATATTCTGTGATCAACAGTATCAAATGCCTTTTTTAGGTCCAGGTAGATACCACAGTTCATTTTGTTTGATTCAAACCCCCTGATTACTTTATCTTGCAATATGAGCAAGGGCATGTATGTTGAGTATCCCTTCCTAAATCCAAATTGGTTGGGACAAATTATGCTATTGTTGGAGACATGTTCCATGACGCGGACATGGATCACTTTCTCTAGAATTTTTGATATATATGGAAGGATACTGATTGGTCTATAATTGTTCATTTGTGTTCTATCACCTGATTTATAAATAGGTTTTATGACAGCAATTTTGAGTCTGCTTGGAAATTTCCCCTGGTCAAGACATATATTTATAAAGTGGACAAGCTTGTCTATGATTGCCATAAATGTTAACTTAAAGATTCTTGCATTAATTTTATCCACTCCATGTCCCACATTTTTCATGTTCTTAATTATAGATATAAGTTCATCATTATTAGTATGTTGCAAATGATTTGTTGTGTCTTTGCAAGGGTCTCCAAGGAACTCAAGAGCCTCCTCAGGACACCCTTTCATGTTTTGTTGCAGGGTTTTCTCAACTGAGCTGAAGAAGGCATTAAATTCCTCTGCAATTTCTAAATTATCCTCAACATGTTTGTCTTCATTGTTTTTAAAGTAATTTGGAAATGTATTCTGATATGATTTTCCAGTAGTATGAGTGATGAGAATTTTCCACATTTTTTTGGCATCATCCTTATTCTCCTCAAGCTCATCCTGTATATATTTGCACTTAGCACCCCGGATCAAGGTGTTTAGGATATTTCTGTATTTAACATATTTGTTTATATTTTCTTGTGTGGGGTTCTTTTGTTTTACATTAAAGAGTTTGCATCTGTTGTCTATAGATGCCAGGATAGATGGTGATATCCAGGGTTTTATTGGAGTTTTTTACAATTTGGGCTATATTTGAAGCTGAATTTATCTATACCACTTGTATATGCATTGATGATGATTTCACCAGCAGTTTCAGGATCAGTGATGGCTTCAAAGCTTTCCAATGATTTTTTTATATGTTCAGTTAAATTTGGTATTTTGTGATAATCAAATTGACATTGAATTTCCCTCTTGTTTCCTTTTGGACTGACTGCAAAGTCTAGTGTAGTAAATATTGGGAAATGGTCACCTGTATCATCAAGTATTATTCCAGATTTGTTAACAAGGGTTAAGTTATTGCAAAAGATGTTATCAATGAGTGAGTAACAAGTGTTCTGTATCCTTGTGGATTTAGAAACTAATGGAAGAAACTTGATGATGCTAATAAATTGAAAAAATCCAATGCTGCACCCCCTTTGGAAATACTCAAGAGATCAAGATTGAAATCTCCACAGATGAAGGCAATTTTATTCCTTATTTGAATAATATCTATCGCATTCCCTAGTTATTCAATGAAACTGTTATTACTAAGGTTAGGGGGTTTATATATTTGGCACACTAGGATAGATAAATTGTTTCTTAACTGACATTCAATAAGTAGTGATTCTGTACACCTGAACACTTTTGTTGTGTTTCTCTGACATCATTATTCACATAAATTGCAACCCCACCCCCAGTACCATCAGTTCTGCTATCAAAATAGCAAGAGTAACCATTTATGTGTCTTTTCTTTTCCATTTCTTTGCATAGCCATGTCTCTGAGACACATATTATTGACCATCTAACTTTAGTTCTAAACAAAAGCACTTCAAATTCAGCAAATTTATCATCTGAAAGCAAGGACCTGGCATTTATATGGATGATGGTATAACTTGCCAGGGTATGAAGCAGCTGAGGTATCTGATACAGTACCAGGGACAGGGAGGCAATAGTATTTACAGTTAGTTCGAATATTCTCAAATGAATTATATGTATGGGTATGACTTACATCAGTGGGACCTATGACTGGAAAAGGGCAAAATATATGTTGGTCAAGGGATGGTGGATGGTCTAT
Source organism: Chirona hameri (assembly GCA_036785665.1). Lineage (NCBI taxonomy): Eukaryota > Metazoa > Arthropoda > Thecostraca > Balanomorpha > Balanidae > Chirona > Chirona hameri. The sequence continues at coordinate 77,298 of JAXIVJ010000757.1, read as the reverse complement.
ACTTTCTGAAAGAATCATACTCACACCAATTGAAAGTGACGCAGCGTACGCTAGGCGATGGGGAAGCCCAGGAAATGAAACACTTCAATATGGAAGCATTTAATAGATTTGGTAGCATGTTAGAGCAGCAATGTATGGCACGTGATATATAGACTGTATATATTTTTCCAATATTCTGTTATAGAAAACGGAAATATCATAAGTATCATCTAATAGTTATATTTATAGGGTATGTGTAAACTGAAAACTGTATTACTATATTTCAAATAATAGCAGATCTCTGTGAAAGGTACACAATGTCACGTGGATACTGTGTATTGTATCAGTGTTGTGATTGTAATTTATGCGGCTTAACTGTAACCTCGTTTGATGAATGGGTGGGTAATCTATTGCCTTGAATGGGTGAATGAGATGGTGGGCAGAGTGAGGAGGCTGCTAGTAATGGTGAGAGGGGAGTAGTAATTGTTGTTACCTACATTATGCTTGTGGCCATGCCTGGACTAATGGCCTTGGTCATGGCCATGGCCTTGGTCTTTTAACTTGTTGACATCTGACTTGGTTGGTTGCTGTTTGATGATATGGTATTTGGTGAAGTTTTAGGTTGATTTCACCCAGGTATGTGTCAGCTTGCCCTAGGGTAGTTCTAAGCAAGAGCTCCGCCACGTTCCGAAGTTAGGGGGGGGGGGGGGGGGCAGAGGCATTCTGAAGTCGAGTATTTCCATACAACGCCCATTGTGTAATGTTAGAAGTCCAAAAAGTGTGTGTGAGGGGGGGAGCTCGTCCCCGTCCCCCTGTGGCGGAGCCCCTAGTTCTAAGAGATACCACCTCACCGGCTGTTAGTTTAGATAATTAAAATGCTTTCTTGAACCAATTTAATTTGGAACTGGGAATGATATAGGCATAGTTTTGTTTTGCTGCACCATATTGACCAAGTCACTGTGTGACAATTAATTATGTTTCTCATAGGCATTGGCGGATCCAGAACGGTGCTTTTTTTTGGGAGGCATATTCCAAAAAGTCTCACACAATTCTAAAAACTCATCGGATTACGCCCGCAAACGCGACAGTTACCAACAATCAGGTTATATCTGACTTGTGTGACCATTTTTCTCTCTCTAACAATTGATGAAAATTAGCAAGTTGGGTAGTTATTTTCCCGCATTGAATATTATGTGGTCAATTTCCCATTCTCTTTGAAAATCATAATTTTCCATGCTGGATTTTCTCATCCTTCAAAAGTAATTCTTTCATCTGCACACCTAACCAAAAAGTAATTTTTAAACACTGCTGCCATACAGTCTATGGCAAAAAACCTGTGGCAGCCAGCCAGGCAGCGGCAGCCTGAAATAATCTAGCTGGCGACTTCCCGATCGCGTAAAGAAGTCAAGTCAACGACTTCGCTGACGGATGACATTATAATGTCATCCGTATATAGGTCAGACCTATAGGTCTCGCGGTGGGCTTTGCACGTGATCAGCGCCTCCGTCATCCGGAGCTCGGTCATTGTCGCTCGGAGAGAGGATAGTCTTCTCCACATTACTGAACACCCTCTCCGCCTCCGCCGTTGTAACCGGAAGGACGGGAAGGACCTACAGGAAAAAGGATGGATTTGGACCGATTGTTCTATTGTAGACTTGCTTGGCCGAAATTGTGCTGGATAGAAATAATGAAATAAGGACGCCTGTGAACGTGATGATTATTAAACTTATAAACTACCCTCGCCCTGGTGGGGGTCATTTGTCATTTTGACCCCCCCCCAAGGTTTTTCGAGAATAGCGGGAAAACAGCGGCGCGCAGCGCCGCCAAATTTGGCTAAAATTGCCCAAATTTGGCCAAATTTGCCAGTACCGTTCTAAAAACGCAAATACTATAGCATGTATTAGACTTCACGTCTTGGGAGGGAGAGGGGGGGAGGGGGAAACATAGCTCCCCCTCTTGAACGGTCTTGAGGGGGCATGACCCCGTTGCTCCTCCCCCGCCCCTAGATCCACCCCTGCCACGAACGACCACCTCCTGCTCCTCTCTCACCTCGTGGTCTATCCGCTTCTGCACAGAGACGACCCCGGAGCGCGGGTTGACCTGCAGAACGTCCGTGCCCAACACACCGTACACCAGAGCTGAACCCTCCGGGTCAACACCTGCAGGGGTCAAACAGGGTCAACAGTCAGCGCCTGGCAGGGCTGGACTGGGTCGCAGGTCAGTATCTGCTCGTGTCATGCTGTCAAATGGCATCTGGTCAAATAAATCATTTGTCAACGTAATATCTCTGTATGGTGCCCAGTGCCCGGATTGGTGTCTAGTGTTTGTCTTGAAGGTGCCAAATGCAGGGATCCAGGTAACTGATCTTATTTCCACTGCCATGGGGACATACATTGGGGGAGGGGCAGTGGACACAATATTGCACATCCTGTAATACTGGAATCACTTTAGCATCACTTCTGTACCCGCCTTGGAAAACTAGCTCTACTTGTCACAGATAACTTTTGTCACCTATGACTGGTCAACTACGAGTATACATATGACCAATAACTTCTCACCTTTCAGGGTGTAGACCTCCTTCCCAACAGGGGTGTTCTCCGAGATGACGTGGTAGTCCATGTTGGCCTCGAAGCTGGGTGGTTCATTTCCTGCCGCTGCCACCAGGAGGCAGCACAGAGCCAGACCAGTCCTCCACACAGACATGCTGCCAGAGAGGATCGACAGAATGCCAGGAGATGTGTGGTTTATTAACCCATTTGTGACCAAGCATACGAGGAGATATAACTTTTTGGTAAGGATTGTAATGACTGTAACAATTGTAATTACCAAATAGCTTTAAAATAATGTTTGCTAAATTTGAGTTTTGGATGTGTTTTACCAGCTCCCAAAAGCACAATGATCCAGGATCGATAGTTTCCGGGCAAGAGTGCAAGAGAGCAAAACTTCCTAGCAAATTTTTGTATTCCCTTCACTTCACTTCACTCTATTCCCAAATGGAAACATTGGTCACAAATGGGTTGAAGATGATTTGGTCAAAAACAGTCACCATATAGGTACATTTCAATGTTAACTTCACTTGTGGGCTGTGGCACTAACTGATGTTGTTTGTGGCTCGTTACCTACCCTTCCACAAGTTCTTAGCATTTAGTTATTACATGAAGTGACTCCATATTTCTACATTAGTGCAAACTGCTCATTATCATCAAAAGCAAACCAGAAAAGAACTACTATCACCACCAAATCACCAAATGTATCAAGCAGATCCAAAATATAAGTGTATCTAGGTTCCTGACCCTTTATGTCAGACCCCTGATTCTGTTTTTGAAATCCACACAAATCTGAAAATTACCTAAGCAGTAACACTTGGGCAGTAGTGGCTATTGACCCACCATTAGTTATTAGTTAATCCCTATAATATACCTACTAATTGATAGAAAATATCACATTTAGTAACTATGGATGTCTTCCCCCAGACATTTTTCACTAAAACTAATTCTAACCTCAATCATTAATATCTCACCGCTTCTGTCGCCTCTCCCGTTGGCAAACTTTGTTTACACGCCCAGCTAACGACTGACCTTGATAAGACAAGTTCACAGCGGCCTGGCTGGCGGCTATGACATCACAGAACTTATTTACGTTGTAGGGTTAGGTTTTGTCTACAAGAGGGTCTGGGGGGGTCCGGGTCCGGGGGTGACAGCCACCTGTAGGTTCTGCAGTGCAGCGAGCAAATGTGAGCGGAGTGTTCTAAACGTGGGTCCCTGCGACCGTAATTGCTGTAAAGGTTAGGTCATGTTTGATTATGTTTCTGCCTTGTTCCAATGACGTCATGGGCGATCCTTATTTTTCCAAGTAGACACACTGGATTAATTCATCTGTGTAAATGTTGATGATCATGGTGGGTGAACTGTTGAACACTGAACATGTGACTATCTGGAAAGATTTGTGTCCCAATATTCTTAGCCAAGATACATTCTTAATAACATAACAGGTACATAATAGTGTCTTGAAAGATGTGTAGTGACCAAATAGTGAAGTTTTCAGTTTTGTAACATCTAAAATGCTGTGGGATTATCACTATGACCAACACTTGGGAAACCTACTACAGAATAAGCCCACTTACAAAATATACCAATACATACCTTAAAAAATGTTTCCTTTAATATTGCATGCAGTTTCTTGTAAGATCAAGACAGCAAGGCCAAAGCTTCAAAATTTAGTTTAGTCTGAAACAAGTATGGCAGTTTTGTTAGACAAAAAGCATGAGCAACATAAAATGTCACCAACTGATACAATACAGACATATCAATCATCAATGTGCCTCACAACAGTAAATCAACAGCAAACAGTTGTTGTTGTTGTTGTTGGGTTAGGGCGCATAGCTTCGTGGCTCAAGCATCCAACATCCAGGTAGACTCGTCCTTCTTCTTGTCTTCCACGTTCGGGTTTACGGTTAAAACAGCAAACAGAAACGTGCGACAGCTTTAAATGATCGTGAATGTCTGCTGCCATGAGCAGAACTGTTCACAGTATAATTTATTTACACACAACCACATTCAATACTTGCGAGCCATGTTCATCAAGTGTAAAAAAGCAATTTCAACCACCACTTATTTCAATTTGGATTAAATCCATGCACAAACTTACTTAGGGCCGGGACACAGGTCAAGGTGCCATCTATCCCTCTCGCCTCACCTACGTAAGCAAGTTTGGCCTTCAAACACTCATGTAGTTGCATGAAAAAGTGTAAAATTATCCCGACCAAACTATTCATGCTACGTTCTAAAGCTGCGCCATTTCTTGTCACAGGTGCGCCAAATACCTTGCTGTGGAGCGTCAATGACCTCGGGATGATTTCAAAGTCCGGCCCAAGGCGTCCGGTCATACCGGTCCCGTTAGTCGGTCATTTCGCAACGGAGGATTGGCAGTAGGCAAGATTACTTTACTAATAGTTGGTACCTACTTCGTTCTTTATCGATGCTTTTTTTGTGAGTTTTAGTACCAGCGAATGATTTATCTATGCGTATTTGTGGATTCCATGACAAATCTTCGTCCCGTATTTCTTCGTCGGGCATTTCTTCGTCCGCATTTCTTCGTCCGCAAATCTTCGTCTCCGCACTTCTTCGTCGCGCGTTTCTTCGTCTCGCATTTCTTCGCATCCGCAAATATTCGAAGAAGAAATGAGAGACGAAGAAACGCGCGACGAAGAAACGCTAGACGCAGATTTGCGGACGAAGAAATGCTCTACGAAGAAATGCTGGACGAAGAATTGTCCGGACACCGTATTTGTGACACTGAAGAGATGCGAGGTGGCCGCGGACCGTCTTCATTTCCATGGACCGTACTTACTTATTTTGCCGTTTACCTATTAATTAGGTATATGATTTATAAGCATTACTTGAAAGCTAAGGTTATTAGGTTTTGTTTGTTAAGGGCTTATGTAGCTAAGGTTTACTTGACTTAAATCATATCATACTGCCTAACTCGCAGGGGCTTAGGAACTATGTCCAAGTGGGGGTGGGGGGGGGGGGGGGGAGGGGGCAGGGACGTAGGAACTATGTACCAAGTGCGGAGGCATTCTGAAGTTGATTCTTTCCATGCAACACTTGCATAGGCGTAATGTTAAATTCAAAATGTGGGGGGGGGGCGGCTGCCCCCTGCCCCCCTCTGTTCCTAAGCCTATGGGCAGGAGGCATTCTGAAGTGGATTCTTTCCATGCAACGCCCATAGGCGTAATGTTAAAATCCAAAAAGTGTGGGGGGGGGGGGAGCGGCTGCCCCTGCCCCCCCCCCCCCCCCCCCCCCGTGTTCCTACGCGCCTATGCTAACTCCACTGCTGATATATCCAATATTCATGTCAACTGTCTTGTGTATGATTATTTTATTTATTATTGGTTAGTTACATGAAAAGGAACGAAGTTTTGGAATAATCCCATCTTATACCCAAATCATCATCATCATCGCCTAGGTCAAAATGCAAGGATATATTGATAAGAGCGCAGCACTGGTACAGCACGCTAGAGGTCCCACACAATCACTGGGATTCCAGATTGTCCTATCCGCCACATCACGTGCACCGGGCTCCATATTGCGTCTGCACCGGAGATATCCGCGGGCCATGATCCATGATCATGGCCCGTCGATCGACCGCGGATGAGCAACTCAGCAGCAGGCCGGCCTAGCGACCGGGGAACGCAACTTGCCAGTTGACCCCGCTATCTCGACAGCTGCGTAAGGTCGACTCTAGGAATGGGAGTTAGGACCAAACTCCAGCCAATTATTGGATTCCATTTAAGAGTGGCGTCGAGTCTCAACATTTTGAGTGGGGGGGGGGGGGGCAGCCATGGGTTTGGGGGGCCAGCTCCATAGGACTAATGTTAAAATCCTGCGAATTTGGGTCCTGAGGGGGCCGGACTCTGGCCGAAGCGATTCTGGGGGCCCGGCCCCCCAGTGGCGACGCCCGTGCCATTTACACTGAGGAAGTGGTGGCGCCCGCCCCCGCTCACTGCTTTGAAATGGAGAACAGGGGAATTTTACCAGCACGGGTAGCACTAGCGCGATATGGAAGCACATCATGACGCCCATCATTGCGCAGGCCAGACATAAAACCGCATTATATCAAGACTCGCTCTTTAGAGAAGCCATACATAATTAGTGGATAATATGACGTCATTTTCAAATATTGTTCAGTTCGCAATGTTCAAAAAGTGTAAAATTTGTAGTTTTCATGCCTGGATCCCACGTTTGAACATCACGCGTGGGAAAACAATAAATTTGTCATTGTAAGATATATCGAAATGCTTTCTTCATCCCAATTTGGTTAACTTTTCAGTTTTTACATCAAAGTAGGGACAGAGGGCGGCCACCTGAGGCGACTTCCCATTGGTCGATCGCTAAATGTCTGGAAAATAAACACAGAGCACGACGGTACTTCGCCATGACGTAATGGGACTAGGAAAGACAGGATACGGAAATAGCATTGTCGTCCCTGGCACCATATATGTCGGTAAATTCGTGAAAGTGTGGCGGAAGTGGCCTAGTCAAATTTGTTCGTACGTGTACCTATATATATATATATATATATATATATATATATATATATATATATATATATATATATATATATATATATATATACACTCCTGCTGCATAACGTTTGTTATTTTTTTTAACCAGTGTTGAGGTTACTGTGGGGTATTTGAATGGGACAAATTGCACGGGCTCAATATCTGAGGCCCACAAATTGCTGAGGTGGTTGCATCATTTAATTTCAATTTGGCTGTTACTTACCAAAGCTGTATTTTCATTCTCTTGCTGCTGGTTGTGGTGGAAATTATGCATAGTGATAATATTGAGATACATGATTCTTATGCCTAGGACTTCAGTTAAAATCTCCCCAGCACCCAGGAATGGCCCTGAATGGGGATAAGGCAGCATTCTTAAGAAAATTTTATTTACATATTTATTTTTGCATGCCACTCCACAACAGGTCAATCACCCATTTACAGGGAGTATTGGCAGGTCATATTGGCACCGCTGTTAGGCTACAGATAAATTGGGAGCTCCCTGATTCTGAGCTGGTTGCTCTGTGCCCAGGATTTGAACCCAGGACCTCCCACACGGCCCAACTGGAAAAAATACACGCTTTCACCAACATGTCCAGCGTAATTCGGCAATTGCGCTGAAAATGTTGGCGCACATCCAGCGTAATTCGGCGATTGCACCAAATTTTTTCGCACGTCCAGCGTAATTTCATCTAGCAAAAGTTTGCCGCACAGACTCCCGAGATTCCGGTTCCATCCTTCAAGGCCGCACAACTGGGTCCACTGTCCAGTGTCCACTGGTCTACGACTGGGATGCTCCTGCCAGGAGCCTCGCCGCTGACTCCACAATTCAGTTGTGGACACTATGGTTAAATTTTATATTTTTGGAAACTTCCATTTTTGGAAAGAACGTTCCTATTTATAGAAGTAATTTCCAAAAATTTCCTAAAAGGCAGACAGTTGGGGGAGCTGGCGAACAGGTGGCCTCCACCATCGCTGAGCACCTGCCAGCCATGGACAAACAGTACTGGGTGGGGTCAGCGGCGACGGCCAGTACCAAAGCAAAGGGTTCACAACTGCCGTTCTGTGCGAGGGGGTGGAGCAGCCAGAGTGGTACTCTGTGCTCTGGGATGGTGCTCACTTGATGGACCTTGCCATGAAAGACGGGGCGGATCTAGCCGTGGGTTTAAGGGGCAAATCCAGTGGCGTATTTCCAAAAAGTTGTTGAGTGGGGGGGGGGGGGGGCGGACAGGGGCGTGGGCGGTTTTTTGTGTGGGGGTCGGCTAAATGACGGGAAAAAATGTACCCCATTTTTATGTGTGTGCGTTTGCAGCATTTTTAATGTGGTTTCCATGTTAGAGTAGGTAGGTACATGTTATTTAGCGCCACTAAATTTTACGGGTTTGCCTGATAAACCCAAGAAATATGGGCCTTGTAGAGGATAAAAAGCTAAAATGTTATTCATTCAATTCACTGTTACAACAAACCGAAGGCTTCGTCATGACGATGGCCACTAATGTGACGTGGCGAAGCGACATGCACATTTTAATTTTAGGTGGTGGAAAACGAAATTTTAATATTGGAACCAGACCGTGAGGGAGGAACCAAGCCTCAGGTAACCCGTATTCCTGGTCGCACATCGGTATGATGACAAACATTGAACAATATTTAAATTTTACGGGTTGGCCTGATAAAACTCAGAAATTTACGCCTTGTAGACATAGAGGATAAGAAGCTAAAATGCTACTGATTCAATTCACCATTACAACGAACCAAAGACGATGACGATGGCTTCGTTATGACGATGGCCACCGATGTGACGCCGCGAAGCGGCGTGAAAATTTAAATTTTAGGTCGTGAAAAACGCAATTTTAATATTGGAACCAGGCCGTGAGTGGAGCCAAACCTCAGGTAACCCCTATTCCTGGTTGCACATCTCGGTATGATGAAAAATATTGAACTTAAGGTAGTTTTTCATATACATATTCATCGGATAGTAAATCACGATGACCGGTGGCAGTCAGCGCTCAATAGTACATATGATAATAACTGTATACATTACATATGTACTGAACTGCAACAAGCAACTGGTAACAGTGCAAACGGTTTAAAAGCAGCAAGAGGCAGAACGACTTTTCCGCGCATAAATGGTCCCTGTGGATCTTGAGGAGGCTGGGTTGAGATGGCTTGGGGAGATGTTCCTGTCCTGGTCCCACTATTAGGCTCTTCGGTCCAGCAAGTTGGCCACCGCTGGAGCAGCTTCCGGGAGCTGATGTCCGCGTCGCATTTTTCGCAACTTGGCAGACTAGCTAAACATGTAGCCTGCTTGAAAGTTAATATTGTATGAAGGGAGTGGGCCTTGGGGCTAGCAATTAGGTACCGCTAAGGAGAGCCTCTGCCAGACACTTAATTCATTTTCCCATTTTCCAATTTTTTAGAAGCAATTGCGAATTTTGTATCATGCCGCGAAGCGGCACGATATTTTCAGGTTTTTCAATGTGGATAGCTGGATTTTGACTGCTGCAAAGGCAATGTTTACAACTGTACGTCCGACCGTTTGGGGGGGGGGGGGGAATAATAGTTTCAGGACCTTTGGGGGGATGGCCCCTTGTCGCCCCCCCCTGGATCCACCCGATGTTTTGCCCTGAAAGACGGCGACACCCTGGTGCCGAGGCTGACGCGGCGCTGCGAGGCCTTCCACACGCTGACTTCACATTTATATGTGTTAACAGGTGTTGAGAATGCGGTGTAGCACCCAATACATTTCGGCGCAACGGCCATTGGGCCGAAATTTCGGCGCAACGGCTCCGCCGAGGCGTCCAGCGTAGTGAGTGTATTTTTTTCCAGTCGGGCCACACGGCAAGCAAGCGAGCTACCACTGAGCTTGTAGCACTGTCAGGTGCTAACTTATCTTACCTTACCCACACATATCAGGATTTTGGGCATTTATTTACAAGTCACTACCTTCGTTGCAAAATATTTCTGTATAATAAGCATATCAAATGATAGAGAATTTCCTAATTAATACATTTAAGTTGTAAAAAACAATTTCATTCAGAACAATTACATCAAATTGTAATATCTTGAATATCTCACCTCCATGCACCACTGCCAGGCGATTGTTTACCTGACTGATGTCAGCTGACTGCCCTGGTCTGGCCCAGCTCGACAGTGATTGGTTGATTCAAGGTTGAGTGATCATCCAAATATGGAAATAAGTGCTGATGAACGGCCAGGATAATACATAATTTACCCTGGGAAAAATATAGTGCTCCACTAAACCCTATCATGCTCTCACTAAACCTCCGTTCCTGGTGGAGCGCAGGACTTGTATTTGAGACCGAAGGTCGGCCGTGCAGCGGCCGCCACCACGATGTGACCTTGCATGTCAAATAATTATCGATAAAAAATGTATTATCGATCATGAATATTCATCTGCAGGCAATAAGAAAAGTAAACAAACATGACAGTGGTGGAAGTGGTTGGGCGGTGGGTCTCCTAGAAAGTAAGATTTTATGAAGTGGTGACATCACTTTTAGCGTGAATGGGGTGTGATAAGTCAGATAAGTGATGTATAATTAATTTCCAACGTATACATTAATGCAATGTTCAATTTTGGGAACATCTAAAATGCTTGGTTAAAATCTTCATAATGACCGGATTTTGAAAGGCACTATGCCTGTAGGTCCTGGTCTTGTCAAATACTTTGGATATTCAATTTGTTAGGTCTAAGTGAGATCTTGGATAGGTACTAAGCATTTGTCAGTATGCCATTGCTGGTCCAGTCAAGACTTAAACTGGTTTACAGTGTCGGCAAGGGCGACATGTGGAGGGAGGCCATTCCAATTGTTAATGGCGTGTATGTATGTATGTATTGACAATAGCAGACACTCCACAATAAAAGCGTGGCTATTCTGTGTCCTTGGTCGAAGAAATTAAACAGTAGGAAAGTCAAAAGTGTCACGGTGGGAAAACACAGTCACACACGCACATACCATACGTACACACACAGATCACAGTCACTTATTGCAACAAGAGAGGCTTTGCGGCTCGCTTGAATGCTGCCGGTTCCATCCCCCTCACGTCCTCAGGCAGCGCGTTCAGCAGTGATGACGCGCGGTAAGCAAAGGAGCGCTGCCCAGCCGCCGTTTTCATGGCAGGCGGGCGCAGGTTCCGGTCCTGTCTCGTAGCACGCTCACAGGTCCGTGCGTCGGCGTAGGTACGGAATAAGGTGGCGAGATCCGCAGGTTCACTCAGAAAACCCTCTGCGTGTACGCAGAGGGTATTCCTCTGGACTCGAGATGCTGCCCGTGGCTTAGCCAATTTCCAGCAGTGGCCTCTAGTTGTCGCCAGCGTGGCCCTTGAGACAAAGTCGTCCGGGTCCAGGTCAATACCCGCTTGGAACAGTTGGTAGATCATTACCGTGTCTCCGCGTCGCCTTCGGTAATACAGCGAGGGAAGCTGCAGCCTCTGGAGACGTTGAGGGTATGACACGTCCCTCATACCCGGCACCAGCCTGGTCGCCCGTCTCTGGACACGCTCCAGCAGTCTTCGGTCAGCACGGTTGAACCGTCCCCATAGCACAGTGCCGTATTCCAAATGCGGTCTCACTAGGGTCTTGTACAGTAGGGCCAGCGTCTGTTCATTGAGGTAAGCGAACGATCTCCGGATCACTGCCAAAATTTGTGTAGCCTTGGAAACAGCAGAAGCCGCCTGCCTCCGGAATTTAAGGGTTGAGTCTATAAAGACGCCCAAGTCTCTTTTTTCACTGACGGATTTGAGAACGTTACCTCATCATATAGACTAGACAAACTTCCGCTTCCCCGACCCAATGTGCAGACACTTGCATTTTGCTTCATTGAATGGCAGAACTGCCACCTGTCAGACCATTCGACAACAGGATCAATGTCACGCTGGAGGTCTTGTATCTGGATGGATGTGCGACACTGCGATATACTTTGGTATCGTCAGCGAATATCTTAATAGGAGAGTTCACCACATCCGGCATGTCATTAATGTATATCAGAAACAGCAGTGGACCTAGGACAGAACCCTGAGACACTCCACTAGTGACGGTGACCATTGGAAGTAACAACCCCTGACCAGAACTTGCTGTCTATGCCCAGAGAGGAGAGGACGTCTGATGTATATTGCGGGAGTGACAGAGAAACACGTCCGAGCGTCGTGAGCGTCCGCGGAAGAAGGGTGAGAGACACCTCTGTCTCTGTGCTGTGAGGCCGACCCTTTGTGTCCTGATTGGTCTACATAAGACTATTCCTGATTGGTCGAACCCGTTACTGCGCGGCGGTCTGACAGACCGGAATACATAGCATTCTGAATCAGAATGTGATATCGTGCTCCAAGGCAGAATGTTGACACCACATCATGTTTTTAGAGCATTCTTTAGGATATTTTTTTGAGACTTACATGTATTGTTGACACACTACACTTGAACACCCACCATGCACAGTACAAACACGATATCGCACATGACAGGGCCGCTGTCCACTCCACCAAATATACATGCCCGACACCGGGCAACTTTTTCAGAGAAAACATGTATTTTTTAGCATAACAGACAAATCATTCATATATTACAACATTCAGAATATCGTAGATATTCATATTCATAACATATAACATATTCCATGGTATGTTCTCAAATGTGTCACCCAGTGGCATACCCAGGATTCACTCCAGGGGGAGGGGGGGGGGGGGGGGGAGGGGGGGGGGGGGGGGGGGAATTGACCCTTTTGCCCCCCCTTGTGTACGCCTATGGTGTCACCAGTGAGCTTTTGCCATGGTGACACCCACTTTATTGCATTGGGATGTTTTTTCATTCTCTTTGTTAAAGGGATATTGCCACCTCCGGAGGATTTCTAAAAAGCAACTTAAATGATTGGTGGGGATCAACAATCATGTATGCTCAAGCTCAAACTTGCTCATGCAGCACCTAAAGCAGTGTATCGGCAAAGCATTTTGTATTTATTTCTGACTCCAAAACGGTGGTCCCAGCTGTGCTCAATACTAAATTCATGATGGCCGCTGTCATCCAGTTTGGCTGTGGTATTGGCACCCGCCCAAAGCCGAAGCGTACGAATTCGCCGAGACTTGACCTTGAAAAGTATATCTGTGTTATAAGGTATAGGTCACATAACTCCTACGGTCCCAAAGTCGAGCCATAGCAATTCTTACTGTTTTATTATGAAAAAGCCCAAGGTTGTTGAAAATATAATTAACTGCATACGCTTTTTAATTTTAACCCTCGCCCTACAGGGGGGGGGGGGGGGGGGGGTCCGAAAACGACCCCTTGAGGTTTTTCTTGCATAACTTTTTAGACATGCGGCGCATCTTGCTGAAATTTTCAGTAGCTAAGTATACAACAATTATACGTATGCTGTACAAATTTCATGGAAATTGGTTGAGAAATGTGGCAAATAATGATGTTTTGATGATGTCATGTTGGTAGAAAAACGATAAATGTTGGAAAAATCGTAGAAAACAGAGTTGTGAAGCAAATTGCAAACGCAATGAAGCAAAGATATACAATCTCATTTTCTTTAAAATGGCAATCTCGGATTTTCGAATTTTTGGGTTTTTGATCCCCAAAATGAACAAAAACGTTTTTTTTTGGGAAAAATCACCTCAAAATAAAAATTTGCAAAGATGTTTTTAAAAAAACGGAATATATGCGAGATAACTGAGTAAAAAAAACAATCAAACCAAATTTCAAAGAAATATCTCTATTTTTGACTGAGTGACTCCCTAAGTGTAAGCAATTCATGACATCATTTTTGTAATAACTTTTTTGGACTTTTTGGACCAGATACGAATAAATAATTACCTTTTCTGTATTTCTGTGACATAACTGGTCTAGGAACATGCCTTTTTATTTACATTTATCAATTTCTCATTTTGAGGTTTTCTGACAGCAAAATCGCTGTTCTGGACGTGGTCGATCGAGGTCATTCACTTGACCTGGAAGGTCACTCGTTGACCCGAAACCTAAAACTTGTATACCGTTAGATTCCAAACATGACAGGCAACATGTTGGTTCTTACCGCGTTGCTCTATGTTGCTTGATTTGGAAGTTAGCAGGGGGTCTTTTTAGGACCCCCCCTCGTAGGGCGAAGGTAAAAAAAGCTCCCGTAGGGCGAGGGTTAAAGTGCACTGACGGAATGGCGATGTTGAGTTTGCAACATTCAAAAGAAAATAACAGTCTGCAAAGAAGTGATTATAAATAGTGATGTGGCCACTCCAATTTTACGAATGCTTGGCAAGCATGAGTGGTGCAAATGTATTTTTTGATCTAATGGGGGAGTTTCGGGAATCAAATTTTGCAGGTGAAATCGGACACGCTTAATCGACCGATACACACAAAAAAACTCCATATTGGCCTGCGAGGGGGCAATGTCCCTTTAAGCCAGAATGAAGAGAATATTATTGCTAGTTGTGGCAGGGAACTTCTAAAGAAAGGCTTGTGATGACAAATTAGGTATTTTTACAATATGACTTGCAAATATGGCACTGTAATTTAATACTTCAGACAAAAGTTTGAATCCTTGTCAGCTAACTTTTCATGAATGGGTATCTTTTGAAGACAGCTAAAATAATCATCCATAATTGAATTGGATTGAAGCAAATAATTGAAATAGCATCAATTTTGCATCTGTATGGCTATCTTCCCATATTCTGGCAATGTTCAGACTCCACCAACTTTGATAGTTAAACTCACCTAAATAAATGTTGTGATATCAGTAGCGTACCCAGGATTCACTCTAGAGGGGGATTTTTTTTCTCAGGGGAGCATAAAGTACCCCACCAAAAAACTCACCGGATTTGGCCCACTATATTTTTAAAAGGGCATATTTTCACCATTTTGTCGCTAAAAAAATCAAAATCATTCATTTTTTCGACAAAAGGGGCACATACAGACCTTTAGGGGGGAAATTGCCCTGTTTGCCCCCCCCCCCATTGTGTACGCATATGTATGATATATAATGATTAATGTTAAACTCACCTGTTTAACTGAAATATTATGTTGAAAGAATTACAGCATAGTTTTAGAATAGTCTCAAAATATTTTTGAAGTACTACTGCTATGAGTTCATAACGAGACACAACACAGGAACTCAGAATGATACAAGCATTGACCTCTATAGGATTAGACGAACTTCTTGACTTTTCATAACGTGCCTCACGACGGCGCTGTAGAAGGGCAGAACGCTTCTGTTTACCATTGGGCTTCCTATTTTTTTTTTTGTGCCTTTTGTTAATTTAATTTTGTGCCTTTTTGCTCAGAATTGATCTGTTAAAATCCTCTGATGCTCAGGATCACTCCATTTCCTTTCAACACGCCTTTACAAGTTGTCCACCCTTCACTGGTTTAGCATTGCAGCAGTAGCTCATGCCTTTCTCGCATGGCGGCGCTAGTGTCGCCCGACAGGCACGGCCGGCCGGCTTCCGCGTAAGCGGGAGCGTGCGGTCTAATCCTATAGAGGTAAATGGATACGGGTATCTGCAGCAAACATAAAACTTCTTTGAAACCATGACTTGTTGTTTATCAGCTGAATGTATACATTACATTTTTTTTTTCATAACAAAAAAAATAGAGTGATATTATCAGCTGAACCCAGTCATTTGAATGGTGGGCAGCTACATCTGCTTCTACATAATTGTAACGTAACTGATCCGTCTGGGATGTGGGTATATCTAAAATCTTCATGTTTCTGCATTTTCATTTATATATGTATGCATGCATGCACATTTAATGCCTATTTCGCTTCAACAAGCTTTATGCTATCTTTTTCACAGGCTGACAAGTTATTTCAAATCAAGGAAGTGGCAAGCTAACTCTACGATGGACTCCCCAGATGCCTGTTTCTCTGTGATACTCCAACACAGTGAGTATGATGTGAAGCTGATCAACTGGTTGTTATTGCTGCCACCATTCCTGATATGATTTAGCAGTGTCAGTGGGAAATACATGACTCATGAGCCTCTCAATGCTGCTGTTGTCCAGGACACTAGCATGCTACTCAATGCTAGGGTCCTGGGTAACATAATAATTATTGCTTACTGAGAGGCTCCAGGATCAGAGCCTTTCAGTAAGCAACAATACTAATTGTTGCTTACTGAAAGGCTCTGATCCCTGAAATTCATCCATTCAGAGGCCCATACCAAATGTATCAAACAGCACTGAGACTTGGCACACAGACATGGAGTGATATGAACCTGTTGGTGTTCACAGTGGGTAAGAAGGAGTCGGTGTCACTGACTGCCGATGTTACGCTGAGGGACTTCCAGCTGACGGTGGAGGACATGACGCGGGTACCGGTGGCCACGCAGAAGGTGGTGCACAGGTATGGTGCACAGTGCACACACAACGTGACAACACATCAGTTAACAGAGCAGCCATCCACTGGACACTGGAGAGGTACAGAGCACACAGGTGCATTACAGAGGTACGACATTGGTATCTCCTGAACTGCTTTACGTAACTGTTCGAGAAACTAAAATGTTATATCATGCATTGAACTGTTTAACTGTCTAAGTTTGACATCTTCTCTCATGCTTGCTCTGACGTCACGTGCGTGACTCGTGTTCCAGGGGTCGTGACCTGGCGCGGAATGACCCTGACCTGACGATGCGGGACTGTCGGGTGAAGAACAGGGACATCCTCATGATACTCGGTAAGCTGTCATTTGTAGCGTCCCTTCACAACGTACGTCGGTTAGCTGCTGCCACACGGTTCTACAGGTGGGGGAGTGACACAACCTCAAAAGTGCCCAGCAGTTGAATTAGTGTTCTGTAATATTTACAATACTGTTGGGCTAACATGATGTGAACAGGTGGGGGTGCTAAATGTTATACTTAGAAGTTTGATATTCTTTTAATTATTTCTTTTGACCGTGTGATCCGTGTGGCATGTGCGCTTTCTCTATTATATTGTGTATCTCTTGTGTATCTCTGCATAGCCACTGTGTGACCTCAGCATGACCTCTGTCTTGCCACCAGGTCTGCCACTGGACCCAGTCACAGCCTCAGCATGACCTCTGTCTTGCCACCAGGTCTGCCACTGGACCCGGACGTGACAGCCTCAGCATGACCTCTGTCTTGCCACCAGGTCTGCCCCTGGACCCGGACGTGACAGCCTCAGCATGACCTCTGTCTTGCCACCAGGTCTGCCCCTGGACCCGGTCACAGCCTCAGCATGACCTCTGTCTTGCCACCAGATCTGCCCCTGGACCCGGACGTCACAGCCTCAGCATGACCTCTGTCTTGCCACCAGGTCTGCCACTGGACCCGGTCACAGCCTCAGCATGACCTCTGTCTAGTCACCAGGTCTGCCGCTGGACCCGGTCACAGCCTCAGCATGACCTCTGTCTTGCCACCAGGTCTGCCACTGAACCCGGACGTGACAGCCTCAGCATTACCTCTGTCTTGCCACCAGGTCTGCCACTGGACCCGGTCACAGCCTCAGCATGACCTCTGTCTTGCCACCAGGTCTGCCACTGGACCTGGACGTGACAGCCTCAGCATGACCTCTGTCTTGCCACCAGGTCTGCCACTGAACCCGGACGTGACAGCCTCAGCATTACCTCTGTCTTGCCACCAGGTCTGCCACTGGACCCGGACGTGACAGCCTCAGCATGACCTCTGTCTTGCCACCAGGTCTGCCCCTGGACCCGGACGTGACAGCCTCAGCATGACCTCTGTCTTGCCACCAGGTCTGCCCCTGGACCCGGTCACAGCCTCAGCATGACCTCTGTCTTGCCACCAGGTCTGCCCCTGGACCCGGTCACAGCCTCAGCATGACCTCTGTCTTGCCACCAGGTCTGCCACTGGACCCGGACGTGACAGCCTCAGCATGACCTCTGTCTTGCCACCAGGTCTGCCCCTGGACCCGGTCACAGCCTCAGCATGACCTCTGTCTTGCCACCAGGTCTGCCCCTGAACCCGGACGTGACAGCCTAGCATGACCTCTGTCTTGCCACCAGGTCTGCCCCTGGACCCGGCCACAGCCTCAGCATGACCTCTGTCTTGCCACCAGGTCTGCCACTGGACCCGGACGTGACAGCCTCAGCATGACCTCTGTCTTGCCACCAGGTCTGCCGCTGGACCCGGTCACAGCCTCAGCATGACCTCTGTCTTGCCACCAGGTCTGCCACTGGACCCGGACGTGACAGCCTCAGCATGACCTCTGTCTTGCCACCAGGTCTGCCACTGGACCCGGACGTGACAGCCTCAGCATGACCTCTGTCTTGCCACCAGGTCTGCCCCTGGACCCGGACGTGACAGCCTCAGCATGACCTCTGTCTTGCCACCAGGCCTGCCACTGGACCTGGACGTGACAGCCTCAGCATGACCTCTGTCTTGCCACCAGGTCTGCCCCTGGACCCGGACGTGACAGCCTCAGCATGACCTCTGTCTTGCCACCAGGTCTGCCCCTGGACCCGGACGTGACAGCCTCAGCATGACCTCTGTCTTGCCACCAGGCCTGCCACTGGACCCGGACGTGACAGCCTCAGCATGACCTCTGTCTTGCCACCAGGCCTGCCACTGGACCCGGACGTGACAGCCTCAGCATGACCTCTGTCTTGCCACCAGGTCTGCCACTGGACCCGGTCACAGCCTCAGCATGACCTCTGTCTTGCCACCAGGTCTGCCCCTGAACCCGGTCACAGCCTCAGCATGACCTCTGTCTTGCCACTAGGTCTCCCCCGGGACCCGGTCACAGCCTCAGCATGACCTCTGTCTCAGTGTTAAATTTTTATTTTACAGTTAACTGTGCTGATGAAAAAATTTATGGTTTTCAGCAGTCAGTGATGAAAAAATATGCTGACCTCTGAACACAATGATGATTTATGAGGCAGATGAACCTTAGTACGAACCTGAGTGCTGCGACCTAAAAAATTGTAAAGCTTATTATATAGCTAAAAATTTTACTGCAGCTATGCAGGATGATGATTCCTAACTGACGTCTGACACCTACAATGGGGCCAGTATTCATGACACCTTAAAAGTTTCAAACTTTCCGAGAAGTTCTCACTTAGGTCAATTTTGAGACATGGAGCATGCAAAGCATGCATATTTGCCATAAGCAGGTCCTATAGGTCCTGTATGCAAACTTCTGCATGTAAACTGTTATAAATTTAAGCTTGTGATCAGTATAGGCTACTAGGTAAACCTCCAATAAGTATGCATGTATACGTCTGGACATTAAAACATTAAATTGCGTTGAAGCTAGGCAATAGGCATAGTGCTGTGAATTGTGATGTTTTGTCCACACAAATGTGGAGTCCGAGAATCTTGTTTAAGGTCACACAGATATTATTTGTCTTGAAATATTTGATGTATTTAAAGAAAGATATTTAACAAAAATGCATATTTAATTTAAGAATTATAAGCCCAAGCTGTGTCTAAAAGTAATAAGCATGCTTGAAAGTTGAAGCATGGAGACTTGCAGTAGGCAGAGACTTGAAACTGGCATATAAGTGGCAAACACAGATTCAGTTTGGTTATGTATGTCATGGTTGGTTAGGTTAGGTTCGGTTATATTTGTTTTCCTAGGTATATATTTACTTTCCAGCTATTAGTTGTTTTTGAGTTGACGATTTAATGGCTATTGCAAGTTTACATTCCAAATCACGCGATAATCATCACAGACGTGCAACTACGAAGGGCCCGAGTGGCTCACTGTTGCACTAACATTTTTGTCTTGGTTTTTACCAAATAATACCTAGAATCAGGGGCGTAGCCAAGGGGGATCCTAGGGATCCTAGGATCCCCCTATGCCCTCAAAGGACCCTCTTGGGCCGACCCGCTTGGGCCCCCGGAGGGGGCCTAAAAGGAGGTCCCTCGGTGCTGAAAGAGACTTCTGGTAGGCATCCGAACTAACGCGGTTACCTAGGTACAGTTTGATAAACATTAAAGCACTCTGAACAATGTCAAACTCGGGGATTTATACCCCTCCTGCCCAAACAGGAGGGATCCGGGCCCAAGTAGGAGGTCCGGGACCACGCAAGAGGGTTTCGGGCCCACGTAGGTCCGGGTCCACGCAGGAGGGGTTCGGGCCCACGCAGGTCCAGGCCCACGTAGGTCCGAGCCACGCAGGAGGGGTCCAGGCGCACACAGCTCCGGCCCACGGGAAGAGTACAATTTGCATTCCGAGAATGTTCAGGGCAACCGTGGCATACCAAAATAATCGTGCAACACGCAATAGTAAACCGCGAAATAATTTGGAGAAAAAAAAATCCTTGAAGAGATTCGAACTCCGCATCAAGCAACGTCATCTATATCAAAAGTTCGATACACTACCGACTGCGCTATTTGACTCGGGGCGCCTCCGCGCGGAGAAACGGGATGTGATCCGAGCCGCGGATGCGGCCGGTGTCTTGTGCAATGCAATTTTCACCCTGTACGCCGTAGGAATCAGGCGTTAAATCAAGATTACGAAGTGTTCCAGTTCCAAATATGCGCTAGTATTTGTATATACCGTGAATACGCTACGCGATTTGTTGCGTCAGATTCATCGTTTCAAGAGTCAAAAGAGTCGGTGCTGCTAAAACATTTGATTCACGGCAGTCTCCCACGGAACTTTCATCCCGAAAATGAGGGTAACTTTGAGGGGCTATTGCTAGTCTTCTGTGCAACAGATTATGTAATAATCATACCAGATGACGTAGCTTGAACTCCCTCGTCATCCATAAAAATATTACAGTCTATCTTTCACAAACAAAACAAATATTCGGCGTCCATGTTGTAGCCTGGACACCATTCAAATGATGATTTTTTCGGGAATTTACAAAGGAGATATTCGGGTATGTTATACCATATAATAAATGATTTGTACCACTTATTAGGAAAGATTAACGATCACTTTTCAGAAAACATGTTGGTTTTAGGTAAATATGCCTCAGCCATCCCGACGAGAGGCATTTATTTCTTACCTGTATTAGAGACATATTTCATAGTCAGACACCTTGTGGAAAACAACCCTCATTTAATAAATATAAGACTCATAAAGGGAAAATAAGCATGCAATGTCTGGAGGATGAATCAGGCTATCCGATCCTGCATTCAGAATCTGCCATTTAACTTTCGTTAATCCGTGAGAAATCCCCGCGTTTACCTGGAAATTTCATCATTAGCCTGGTCAACTTCATCCCAATTTCATCCCAATTCATCCTGAATTTCATCCTGCATCTGGGCTCTTGTCTTCGCCTGATATGTGTGTAAATGTGTAGACATAATACAATTCTGAATTACATTTTTAGGGGAAAAAATATATATACAATGTTAAGCAATAATTAGCGATAATTCCTTTCTTTTCTGAGTAATGTTTTATGGTATCCCTGATAAGGCCAGGCCCACGCAGGAGCATGAGGCAAAGAAGCTGTTCATGTGACGTTTCTTGCGCTAAGAAAATTGTTGCCCAGGCTCACAGCGTGTTTGTGTAACAGGTTGGACACATCTTCATTCCTCTTTCTTAAATATTTAAATTACTGTAGTTGTACCTTAGTTTTGTGTTGAAAATATGCAAGCCATAAAAGCAAATTCCTTATTCTTGTATACTAGTATACTTGTATTGCAGAATAGTGGTGAGAATTTCAATTGATCAATATTTATTTACTTCACTGATATTTTGATTATGTGTTGGCGGAATATAACACAAATAAGCTTAGATTTTTGACTATAGTGAAAGTAATTTCCTACAGTCAAGGATGAAAAATGGTCTCAAGGATGACAAATCAGACCTTTCATTACCTGTGATTTTCCAGGTAATATTCCCAAAAATTGCACACTGCTCTGTCTTGCCACCAGGTCTGCCACTGGACCCGGCCACAGCCTCAGCATGACCTCTGTCTTGCCACCAGGTCTGCCCCTGAACCCGGTCACAGCCTCAGCATGACCTCTGTCTTGCCACCAGGTCTGCCGCTGGACCCGGTCACAGCCTCAGCATGACCTCTGTCTTGCCACCAGGTCTGCCCCCGGACCCGGACGTGACAGCCTCAGCATGACCTCTGTCTTGCCACCAGGTCTGCCACTGGACCCGGTCACAGCCTCAGCATGACCTCTGTCTTGCCACCAGGTCTGCCACTGGACCCGGCCACAGCCTCAGCATGACCTCTGTCTTGCCACCAGGTCTGCCGCTGGACCCGGTCACAGCCTCAGCATGACCTCTGTCTTGCCACCAGGTCTGCCACTGAACCCGGACGTGACAGCCTCAGCATTACCTCTGTCTTGCCACCAGGTCTGCCACTGGACCCGGTCACAGCCTCAGCATGACCTCTGTCTTGCCACCAGGTCTGCCACTGGACCTGGACGTGACAGCCTCAGCATGACCTCTGTCATGCCACCAGGTCTGCCACTGGACCCGGACGTGACAGCCTCAGCATAACCTCTGTCTTGCCACCAGGTCTGCCCCTGGACCCGGACGTGACAGCCTCAGCATGACCTCTGTCTTGCCACCAGGTCTGCCACTGGACCCGGTCACAGCCTCAGCATGACCTCTGTCTTGCCACCAGGTCTGCCCCTGAACCCGGACGTGACAGCCTCAGCATGACCTCTGTCTTGCCACCAGGTCTGCCCCTGGACCCGGCCACAGCCTCAGCATGACCTCTGTCTTGCCACCAGGTCTGCCACTGGACCCGGACGTGACAGCCTCAGCATGACCTCTGTCTTGCCACCAGGTCTGCCACTGGACCCGGTCACAGCCTCAGCATGACCTCTGTCTTGCCACCAGGTCTGCCACTGGACCCGGACGTGACAGCCTCAGCATGACCTCTGTCTTGCCACCAGGTCTGCCACTGGATCCGGACGTGACAGCCTCAGCATGACCTCTGTCTTGCCACCAGGTCTGCCCCTGGACCCGGACGTGACAGCCTCAGCATGACCTCTGTCTTGCCACCAGGCCTGCCACTGGACCCGGACGTGACAGCCTCAGCATGACCTCTGTCTTGCCACCAGGTCTGCCCCTGGACCCGGACGTGACAGCCTCAGCATGACCTCTGTCTTGCCACCAGGTCTGCCCCTGGACCCGGACGTGACAGCCTCAGCATGACCTCTGTCTTGCCACCAGGCCTGTCACTGGACCCGGACGTGACAGCCTCAGCATGACCTCTGTCTTGCCACCAGGCCTGCCACTGGACCCGGACGTGACAGCCTCAGCATGACCTCTGTCTTGCCACCAGGCCTGCCACTGGACCCGGACGTGACAGCCTCAGCAAGACCTCTGTCTTGCCACCAGGCCTGCCACTGGACCCGGACGTGACAGCCTCAGCATGACCTCTGTCTTGCCACCAGGTCTGCCACTGGACCCGGACGTGACAGCCTCAGCATGACCTCTGTCTTGCCACCAGGTCTGCCCCTGAACCCGGACGTCACAGCCTCAGCATGACCTCTGTCTTGCCACCAGGTCTGCCACTGGACCCGGTCACAGCCTCAGCATGACCTCTGTCTTGCCACCAGGTCTGCCCCTGAACCCGGTCACAGCCTCAGCATGACCTCTGTCTTGCCACTAGGTCTCCCCCGGGACCCGGTCACAGCCTCAGCATGACCTCTGTCTTGCCACCAGGTCTGCCACTGGACCCGGCCACAGCCTCAGCATAACCTCTGTCTTGCCACCAGGTCTGCCCCTGAACCCGGTCACAGCCTCAGCATGACCTCTGTCTTGCCACCAGGTCTGCCGCTGGACCCGGTCACAGCCTCAGCATGACCTCTGTCTTGCCACCAGGTCTGCCCCCGGACCCGGACGTGACAGCCTCAGCATGACCTCTGTCTTGCCACCAGGTCTGCCACTGGACCCGGTCACAGCCTCAGCATGACCTCTGTCTTGCCACCAGGTCTGCCACTGGACCCGGCCACAGCCTCAGCATGACCTCTGTCTTGCCACCAGGTCTGCCCCTGGACCCGGACGTGACAGCCTCAGCATGACCTCTGTCTTGCCACCAGGTCTGCCACTGGACCCGGACGTGACAGCCTCAGCATGACCTCTATCTTGCCACCAGGTCTGCCCCTGGACCCGGACGTGACAGCCTCAGCATGACCTCTGTCTTGCCACCAGGTCTGCCCCTGGACCCGGACGTGACAGCGTCAGCATGACCTCTGTCTTGCCACCAGGTCTGCCCCTGGACCCGGACGTGACAGCCTCAGCATGACCTCTGTCTTGCCACCAGGTCTGCCACTGGACCCGGCCACAGCCTCAGCATGACCTCTGTCTTGCCACCAGGTCTGCCCCTGGACCCGGACGTGACAGCCTCAGCACGACCTCTGTCTTGCCACCAGGTCTGCCACTGGACCCGGACGTGACAGCCTCAGCATGACCTCTGTCTTGCCACCAGGTCTGCCACTGGACCCGGTCACAGCCTCAGCATGACCTCTGTCTTGCCACCAGGTCTGCCACTGGACCCGGCCACAGCCTCAGCATGACCTCTGTCTTGCCACCAGGTCTGCCCCTGGACCCGGACGTGACAGCCTCAGCATGACCTCTGTCTTGCCACCAGGTCTGCCACTGGACCCGGTCACAGCCTCAGCATAACCTCTGTCTTGCCACCAGGTCTGCCACTGGACCCGGACGTGACAGCCTCAGCATGACCTCTGTCTTGCCACCAGGTCTGCCACTGGACCCGGACGTGACAGCCTCAGCATGACCTCTGTCTTGCCACCAGGTCTGCCACTGGACCCGGTCACAGCCTCAGCATGACCTCTGTCTTGCCACCAGGTCTGCCACTGGACCCGGTCACAGCCTCAGCATGACCTCTGTCTTGCCACCAGGTCTGCCCCTGGACCCGGACGTCACAGCCTCAGCATGACCTCTGTCTTGCCACCAGGTCTGCCACTGGACCCGGACGTGACAGCCTCAGCATGACCTCTGTCTTGCCACCAGGTCTGCCACTGGACCCGGCCACAGCCTCAGCATGACCTCTGTCTTGCCACCAGGTCTGCCCCTGGACCCGGACGTGACAGCCTCAGCATGACCTCTGTCTTGCCACCAGGTCTGCCCCTGGACCCGGACGTGACAGCCTCAGCATGACCTCTGTCTTGCCACCAGGTCTGCCCCTGGACCCGGTCACAGCCTCAGCATGACCTCTATCTTGCCACCAGTTCTGCCACTGGACCCGGACGTGACAGCCTCAGCATGACCTCTGTCTTGCCACCAGGTCTGCCACTGGACCCGGTCACAGCCTCAGCATGACCTCTGTCTTGCCACCAGGTCTGCCACTGGACCCGGACGTCACAGCTTCAGCATGACCTCTGTCTTGCCACCAGGTCTGCCACTGGACCCGGACGTGACAGCCTCAGCATGACCTCTGTCTTGCCACCAGGTCTGCCGCTGGACCCGGACGTGACAGCCTCAGCATGATTTCTGTCTTGCCACCAGGTCTGCCGCTGGACCCGGTCACAGATGAGACGATGGTGGCGATACGCGTCCTGGAGACACAGTCTGAAACCGTCATCACCCGGATGGACGATATTCAGAAGGACCTGGAGGGAGCCAGCAAGGTATGGCCGCGCCTGGGACCTGAGCAGCATGGTGAAGCCATAGATAAAATAAGTATGGATTGGCAACTCCGCCCACTTTCTATTGTTATCTGCGACCACGCGCAGCCGCTGCCGTTTCCCGTACTACAAAACGATAGCTAGTAAACCGCCCGCCCGGTGGTAGGCCGTTTTCCGTACTACAAAAAAAAAACAGTTAGTAAACCACCCGCCCGCTCTGTGGTCGCTAAATCCCGTGTGATGCCTATCCATACTTATTTTATCCATGGTGAAGCATAGGATGATCATTCGTCGAGACACGGGCGGATATTTTTTTTTAACTGGTCTCGAACTTTGAGTCCTTGGTTTTGTTGGTTTATCGAGAGCTTTTTGTTTTGTATGATGTGATTCTTGGTTGTGCTTGGGTGCTTGTGAGCCCTAACATTATTATTCCCATTTTGAATCGGAAACTGTAAGCAAGGTAGAACACAATCTTTGGAGGTTGAGATCTCAATCTGCCTCTGGTTGCCCAATTCCTCCCGCTTTGTAAGGTGTTTGCTGCCAACTCCACGGAGCAGGCTCCCTGTTATCTCCCCATCTTCTACCGTATCCCCGTCTGAGTCCATTACTCCTTCCGTCCACCTTTGTACAGGGTTTCCTGCCGGCTAAGATGGTGGTCGAGGCTCGCCCGAAGCTGGCGAAGCGTCTCGTCACCGTCTCGGAGGACCTGATGCGTCTCCTGGAGCGTCTCGACTCCATCTCGGTCGGCCAGAGCGCAGAGTCGGTCCGGAGGAAGCGCAAGGCGGTCGTGACGGCCATCAACGCCCAGATGGATCGAGCGGATAAGTTGAAGGAGAAGCTAGGCGAGATGGGATCGTAGTTCCCAGCGGCGCGGCGGCGGGAGTTGTGGTGGCGCTAGCGTTTGGTGAAAAGATGGCGCTAGTTTTGAAGGATTAGGCAGACAGGTGGCGGTAGGGGCGCGGTGGGTAGCTAACGCTAACGAACTAACGTTAGCTAACGAACGTTCTGGAACCATCTGACCAGTTGGTGAGCAGGGGCTCCGCCACAGGGGGGGGGGGGGGGGGGGGGACGTGTCCCCCCATTTTTAGGGACCTTTAGCAGTACGCCTATGGGCGTTTGCATGGAAAGAATCGACTTCAGAATGACTCGCCCCAAATTTTCGGAACCTGGCGGAGCTCTTGCTAGTAAGGTAAAAGTTCCTCGCCCTTTTGATCGTTTAGTCATGGATCATGTGTCGATTTGACACCTTCCAACGCGCCTAGAACTGCCAGCCTTCTCCCTGCAATCTTTACCCTGGCAGAACCACCAGACCTGACCGATATATGCCGTCGGTGCCGCGTGGGCCCTTTTAGGGACGGAATCGAATGAAGATATTTGTTGTGACTGCGCGCTCCAGGCGACTGAAGATACTGATCAGCGACTAGCTAGCTAACGATTAGCTAACAAGGCAACTACCTCTGAAGGACCGCATGCCGAACTGAAGGGGGCTGAGGGGCTGCGTGCGGGTGGAGCACGGTGTCTGGTGAATTTTGGGCCTGTGAGCAGCGGTTCTGGGTCCATGCACGTGACATTTCGAATGACGCAGGCTGTGCGATGTGTGTGGTGCAGCAGTTGCGGTGTGTGTAGTGATGTGCGATGTGTGTGGTGCAGCGCTGCGGGTGGGAGACGGTCAATGGTCATCGCTACAGTTGGAACGCGTTTCGGGAAAATATTTCGCGGGTCTTTAAGACGACGCCCACTAAGCTAGACTGCGTTTCTGGCTGCAGCGCACGACCGCCAAAGGTACCGCGAGATAGATGCATTTCAGCTAGGAGATGGATAATTTCGTTGTTATCGATATATTAGTTCCAGCGACTGTTGAGCAAATGACAGTTGGAATCTAGAGTAATTATGGATGGCGCATCCAAGGGCGGAGGAAAACCGCTATACGCCAGAACCATCAGCGAGACCATTGTATAGTTGGACTGAAGTAGCTGGGGACCACTGCCAAGGCCAGGTAGGATATGTTGCGGGTCCAGGTACGATAGCTTGCCGTCTACTGACGACAAGCCCGTAAAGTGTGTCGGAAGTCACCGAATGGTTCGAATACTATAGCTTTGGCACCACAGAACGCTCCCAAAGAGATTCGTCGGCAGACCACTGGAAATATAATACATTTTGGAGACCAATGGAGACGCGACCTATGGTAAAATCTCGGTCACGGTGTTTCTCGTTTTTTTGCAGCTCACGTGCGGAGCAACGCTTAATGAGCACTATTACTCGCAATGAAAACGTTTGTTTTGTCTCGTTGCTAGCATAATTTATAATAGGGTTTTTACCGTATTACATTAACTGGCAACGAGCCATTGTGAACATAACAGCGATTCACAAGTCAAATATGTGCTGTGTTATGTGTACGCTTAATGTTGTGTTTGTGAATTGTTTCACGCAAAGAATCGTGGTATTTTAAACACTTTATTCAACAAATAAACTTTGTTGTTAAGGATGGGTGGTGCATGCAGAATGGTGGATTAGAACAGCAACGGATTGCAGGATATAACTGATTTACATTTTTCTATAAATTAGTCTCTTATCACAAGAATAAAAGTGTCCTTTACAATATAAAACACTGATATGTTGTAAGAAGAAAATACGCCGAGAACATACAATATGTTGGAAACAAAAAACTATGGGGAAAAGGTCACAACAGACTCTGCAGCCACCTCAAATGAGTTTGAATCACTGCAAAGCCGAATCGTCACCAAAAAAACCTTAAACAAAAAATTGTTTTACTTATGCCATCTATAAACTATATTGGCACAACCGCCTGCGACTGTGCACTGTGCGCCGTGCCGTGCACTGATTGCACTGTCCTCGTGTCTGTGTGTCTGTTTGTCTGTTGTCTACATTAGGGCGGGCCCTTTTCGACCGTTTGCGCACAACGCCTTAGCGCACAAGAGTTTTAGGTGCCACATTTCATGCTGGTTACGTTACAAGCGAGACAAACACTATTTTGAATTCTTCTGACAGCTCATGGCGACTGCGGGCTTTCGTGTTTTCCCAATTTTCCATGTTTAACTCGCTCACAGCCAAATCAGCTGTTTCCAGCCAGAAAATTGTTATAAGACATATAGTTCGAACATCCTCGGTTACATATAGTTCGTTCGAACATTCTTGAAGATTTTAATGCCGATCCGATCCCACTCCACCCGCTCTAGCCCACTCCATTCATCCGTGGCGCACAAAAATTGTTGGGAAATAACCGTGGTTATAGATGGAGCTAAATGCTCCCCCATAGGTGGCGCTAGTGTAATTGCTATGGTGGTTCATTGGCGAATCCAGAAATTCGGGAGGTTGTTCTTCCATGGTGGTATCTTTTGCAGTTCTCACTTAGATACACTGATCGCTGCATTTCAATGTCGAGTCCCGCTCCCGCTCCGAGGCCCGCTCCATGTCCGCCAGGACCATGTAGCTGCTGGCCGTGACATTCAGCTTGGGGCACCGGAACTTCCAGATCGGTCCCGGCTGACGGCGCAGTCGTGCCCCTCCCTGACAAGCTGGAGCTGGTGTTGGCGATGTGTGTGCGGGGGGGGGGGGGGGGGGGGGGTTGAGCGCCAGGACGTCCGGGATGAAGCCGTCCAGCTGGTCAGGGAGGCACGACTGTGCCGTCAGCCGGGACCGATCTGGAAGTTCATGTGACCAAAGCTGAACGTCACGGCCAGCAGCTACATGGACCTGACGGACATGGAGCGGGCCGCGCAGACGACCGACCTCGAGCCCCCGTGCGTGGGTGCGTCAGGCAGCTGACTGATGGCCAGCTGGAGCGGTACCTGCTGGTGCCGCTGACGACTGGCATCCCATGCCATACGCAAGCGACCGAATGCGCCGTGAAGCTCACGACCGAAGGAGCGGCAGCAGTGATCGGGGCGGGACGCCAAGATGGGCTGTCGCTCAACAAGGTGGCCTTTCGGCGGCGGAGCCAGGGCCAGTGAACGACAGCGGGAATGGGTGGGATGTCGTTTGAATTGTTGACACGTGACGCAGAGCCGGGGACAATGAGAAATCAGTGTTATATAATATTCCATCCGCCATCTTTGCGACGGGACGTACGGACTGTGGTGGACTGGGGTGTGGGTTGTTGTGGACACGTAAAGTCAGTTGGCACACAATCTTCAGGCAATACATTTCTTTCGCCACGACTCGACATTGAAATGCAGCGATCAGTGTATCTGAGTGAGAACTGCAAAAGATACCACCATGGAAGAACAACCTCTCGAATTTCTGGATTTGCCAATGGACCACCATAGCGATTACACTAGCGCCACCTAGTGTAATCGCTAGGTCGCTATGGTTATAGATGGCGCCACCTAGTGTAATCGCTAGGTCGCTAATCGCCAAATGCCAAATGGAGGCAGCATTTGGCGCCATCTATAACCACGGCTATTTCCCAACAATTTGTGTGCGCCACGGATGAATGGAGTGGGCTAGAGTGGGTGGAGTGGGCTCGGACCGCCATTAACATTTTCAAGAATGTTCGAACTATATGTCTTATAACAATTTTCTGGCTGGCAACAACTGATTTGGCTGTGAGTGAGCTAAACATGGAAAATTGGGAAAACACGAAAGCCCGCAGCCGCGATGAGCGGTCAGAAGAATTCAAAATAGTGTGTTTTTCGCGCTTGTAACGTAACCAGCATGCAATTTGGCACCTAAAACTCTTGTGCGCTAAGGCGTTGTGCGCAAACGGTTGAAAATGGCCCGCCCTAGTCTACATGTCTCCCGAACACCGCCTTGGACTCCCTGTCTTTACTCTGGACTCTCGGCTCCAACTAGGGACGCGTTCTGGGCGCACATTCCCGCGGGGATTCCGGGGAAGCTACGGGAAAGTGCGTTCTTGACTGTTTTCCGCGTCGGGGATTCTCGGGAATGCCGCGCGGAAACGGGGAATCAGAAAAGCTGTCCACGTCGGTCCCTGTCAGCAGTGGCAAGATGGCGGCGTCCATGGGTATAGTATTTCATCTAACGCGTTTAATAATGACGCGTTTTTTACAAATGTGCCGCGGAAAGGGGACATGCCGTTCAGAACGCAACAGCTGACGCTCGCCGGGGATTGGGGTATGGGGAATATGCGCCCAGAACGCGCCCTAAGACTCCCGGCCCGGCCCACCCGGCCTGGCCCACCCGGTCAGCCAGCTGGAGAAACCTCTCCGCCGCCCGAGGATGTCGCGCCGCTGCGCCAAATCCATTAATGGCGCGGCGGTTTCACTTCTGGCGCAGACAAACAGGCGCGCGCGGTTTTCCCGCGGCGGGGAGCGAGGGAAGCTCTCGCAGCGGCGCGCGGCGGGAGTGGCGTGCGAGACGAGACCGTGGGAAGCTTTCAGAACGTGTTCTGAAGCTTTGAGAGACATTCGGTGCGATGTTCCGCTGTCTTCCCACAGTGCGTTTGGTTTTTAGAAGGCTGGTTTGACATTTGTCCCGTGTGCCTAATCGTGGGAGCCTTTTCAGCATCTTTGAATCTCGACAGGTCAGGCGGCAACATGTTCGTTCTAATTGATGTGGGAATTTACAGTGCAATACTATTTTAGAATGCACCGTGTTCATGGAGAGTATTCATTCACCTTTGCTCTGGGTCGTAATTTGAACTCTGAGTATTCCCGTCTGAACCATAAGCTAGCCGTATCGCTCCTTTGAAGCGAAATTTATGGGCAGTGTGTTCTACTTGATCCTTATCCTCTGCATTCATTTTCAGCCTGGGAGAAGATGAAGTACACCTATGTCGCCTACAAGCTTTGAATCATACATTGCCGTTTTAACGCCATGTCGATCGCATCGCTCCCTTGGTTGATTTGCATGTGATAAACCTCGCAAACCAGTTTTAATTAAAACCTTACACGCCGATGAAATAACAGCAGTACTCGACACCATTTTGATAGATGCCGACTTCGCTCAGGTGGCATCCTTGTCATGCGTGATGCGCTACCTGTCCGTGCCACTTCGTTACGCCCCGTGTCGTCCCGTGACATCCCGTGACGCTCGGTGGCGGCGTCACGGCGCTTCGCTTTGTCACGTCACGCGCGGAGAAACTCGGCTGGAACTATCCCTGACACAAACTCCGCCATCGTGCGGGTGAGTGGGTCTGTGTCTGACGTCAGAAAACGGTGAATCGGTGAATCGGTGATCGGTGATCAGTGATCAATGAAGGCGGATATCGGTGTCGATGACTTTATTGTCGTGATGGTGAGCCGTTGCCTCGCGAAGGGCGACCCGCCCAGGCAGACAGCGGAAAACCGCTTACAGCTCCAAAAAAACGGCAACGCACCGGGCCCGTTTCATGCAACCGAGTGGACGAATCTACGAACATCTGAATGCATAATAATTATGAGTGAAGCTTCTAATCGAAGGTGCCCGGATTGACTGCACGTGTGGTTTCGGTATCATCATACGTGTAGACTTACACAACACGAAATAAGATGTTCGTAAATTAATCAGCCCTATCAGATGAAACGAACCCAGTTCGCACAAAACGCACAATACGCCCGCTCACATTTCCACGCGCACACATATGCTCCCACTCGTTCGACCCAGCGACATTCGCCCGCGCCTCAAGCCGCGCCCGACGCGGCAAGCACAACAACAACAACAACACCATTTTGAGCTGACGGTCGGCCGACAAAATGGGCCTTATGAGCAATCGCGGTCTAGACGGTTCGCACTCCTTAACTGGCACGCGACCTTCGGTGACCTACCATGGAACAGCTTCCAGAGCTGGTTTAAATAATAAAATACGTTCCCTATGTGCACGCTGCCATAGCCTATGTAACAACGGTTAGTGGTGACATTCGCGGTCATGCTCTAGTATCACTGCCCAAGCATAACCCACCCACTATCTCGCCTCATTTTGTAACGCCCTCAGTTTCTCCTCGCATCCTCCCTGCAAACTCCTTCGTACTCACTCCGCCTAGCTCTCCACTCTTCTCTGTTCACTCCTCCTTCTCCTCATCCTCATTGAGCGCATTGTAGAACTTTGGCCTCAGACGGGCACCGAACGGAATGGGCCTCCGCCTCCTGTTGCGCACCTCGTCGAGCCTGGAGCGCGGCTTGGCGGTGGTGGTGGCCTCGCCCTGGGGCTCCTCGGCGACGGGCGCCTCCGTCACCTCCTCCACCTCGGCCACCGCCGGCGCCTCGGTGCTGGTGGTTTTGCCGCGCTGGCGGTTGTAGAAGGAGCTCAGGAAGGGCCTGCGGGTGGGCAGGTTGAAGAACGGCCTCCGAGTGGCGCGTGTCGGCTTGGCCGTGGTGGTGGTGGTCGTCGTGGTGGTAGGAGCCTCGGTGGTGGGAACCTCCTCCTTCTCTTCCACAGCGGCAGCCTCCTCTGCGGCAGCCTCCTCGTCTTGGTCAGGATAGTACACGAAGAACACATCACTGTCTCCCTCCTCATCCACTACCTCGACCTCCTCCTCAATAGCCAGGGGATCCTCGACGACCTCGATGATGTCGACGATGTCAACTCCATCTTCGTCCGGCAGGGCGTTGGGCTTCACTACCTCCTC
Organism: Chirona hameri; assembly: GCA_036785665.1. Lineage (NCBI taxonomy): Eukaryota > Metazoa > Arthropoda > Thecostraca > Balanomorpha > Balanidae > Chirona > Chirona hameri. The sequence goes on along the minus strand of JAXIVJ010000757.1, from coordinate 44,247 downwards.
CCTGTACTCAGAGGCGGCCGGGTACTGGGTGTCGTACGCCTGTCCGACCAGACTGCCGGGATTCGGTCCTCCGTATCCCTGCGGAGCGGTCGGCAGGGCGTCCAGGTTGTACTGACCGGTCACGATGTCGGTCGGGTTGGGTGCTCCATATCCCGTCGCCGCCGCCGGAGCAGCAGCCTGACCACCGCCGTACGCGAACGAGCTCTGGATGTTGACGAAGACGTCGCCGCCGCCACCGGCGCCGTAGCCACCACCGTTCTGTGCCTGCTGCTTCTGGAGCGACTCGAGGGTGATGATGGAGTCGGCCTCGGGGGCCGAGTATCCGCCCTGACTCGCGGCGGGGGCGGAGTAGCCCTGTTCCGCGGCGGGGGCGGAGTAGCCCTGTTCCGCGGCGGGGGCGGAGTAACCCTGTTCCGCGGCGGGGGCGGAGTAACCCTGTTCTGCGCCACCAACGATGCTGTTCGGGCGGGCCTCACCGTATCCCTGCGCTGCCGGCTGCTGGTAGGACGGGGCGGGAGCTGCCGGCTGCTCGTAGCTCTGCGCTGGCGCCACGGTTGCCGCCGGTGAGCTGTATTGACCCAGAATGGAGGCCTGTTTCGGTGCGCCATACGATGCCGGGTCAAGCTTGGGCGCGTTGGAGACCGGAGACGACTGCGGCGCCACCTGGGCGGTGGGGTAGTACTGCGCAGAGCTGTAGTCGATCACCGACGCCTGCTTGGGAGCGCCGTACCCTCCTACCTGAGCTCCGCCGCCACTGGACGACCCGTAACCCTGGGCTGCTGGTGCAGGAGCTCCATACTCTTGCTGAGCAGGGGCTCCGTACTCCTGTTGAGCAGGGGCTCCGTACTCCTGTTGGGCAGGAGCTTCGTACTCCTGTTGGGCAGGCTTAGGGGCTCCGTATTCCTGTTGGGCAGGGGCACCATAGCCCTGCTGGACGGGTTCGGGGGCACCATAGCCCTGCTGGACGGGTTCGGGGGCACCATAGCCCTGCTGGACGGGTTCAGGGGCACCATACCCCTGCTGGACGGGTTCAGGGGCACCATAGCCCTGCTGGACGGGTTCAGGGGTACCATAGCCCTGCTGGACGGGTTCAGGGGCACCATAGCCCTGCTGGACGGGTTCAGGGGTACCATAGCCCTGCTGGACGGGTTCAGGTGCTCCATACTCCTGTTGGGCGAGAGCAGGGGCGCTGTAACTCGGCTGGAAAGGGGCGCTGTAACCCTGTTGAGCAGGGGCAGGGGCGCTGTAGCCCTGCTGGGCCTGAGCAGGGGCTCCGTATCCTTGCTGCACCGGCTCAGGGGCTCCGTAGCCCTGCTGCACGGGCTTAGGGGCTCCATACTCTTGTTGCGCAGGAGCGCCATACTCCTCTTCAACAGCCGGGGCGCCGTACCCTTCTTGAGGCTGAGCGGGGGCTCCATAACTTTCTTCAACCTGAGGAGCTCCATAGCTCTCCTCAACTTGAGGGGCACCATAGCTCTCTTCAACCTGAGGAGCACCATAACTTTCTTCAACCTGAGGAGCTCCATAGCTCTCCTCAACTTGAGGGGCACCATAGCTCTCCTCAACCTGAGGGGCACCATAGCTCTCCTCAACTTGAGGGGCACCATAACTTTCTTCAACCTGAGGAGCTCCATAGCTCTCCTCAACTTGAGGGGCACCATAGCTCTCCTCAACCTGGGGTGCACCATAGCTCTCCTCAACCTGAGGGGCACCATAGCTCTCCTCAACCTGAGGGGCACCATAGCTCTCCTCAACCTGGGGAGCTCCATAGCTCTCCTCAACCTGAGGGGCACCATAGCTCTCCTCAACCTGAGGGGCACCATAGCTCTCCTCAACCTGAGGGGCACCATAGCTCTCCTCAACCTGAGGGGCACCATAGCTCTCCTCAACCTGGGGAGCTCCATAGCTCTCTTCAACCTGAGGGGCACCATAACTTTCTTCAACCTGAGGGGCACCATAGCTCTCTTCAACCTGAGGAGCACCATAACTTTCTTCAACCTGAGGGGCACCATAGCTCTCCTGAACTTGAGGGGCACCATAGCTCTCTTCAACCTGAGGAGCACCATAACTTTCTTCAACCACAGGAGCTCCGTAGCTCTCCTGGGGCGGAGCAGGGGCGCTGTAGGCTCCTCCCACTTGCACGGGCGCAGCGTACGACTCCACCGGACCTCCAGACACGGCGTGTTTCGGCGGACCATACTCATTGTTGGTGACCGGAGAGGCGTAGCTGGCCGCCGGCTGGGATACGTGACCCTTGGATCCGCCTCCGTGACCTCCGGACGACCCTCCGCTGTGGCCGCCCCCTCCGTGGCCTCCGGACGACCCTCCGCTGTGACTGCCCCCTCCGTGACCTGACGAACCTCCATGACCGCCCGAGGATCCTCCACTGTATCCCGAGCCTCCGCCGTGGCCCTTCGAGGAGCCCTTGCCGCCGGTGCCGCCCACGATGGTGACGGCGCCGGTGCTTCCCCCGTAGGTGGCGGGCTTGGGCGGACCGTAGCCCTTGCCGGAGGGGGTAGGCGCCTTCGGTACCCACATGGCGTTGTACATGGGCCGGCCCATCCAGATGAACTTCGGCAGGTGCGGCGGCCGAGGCACGTGACTCGGAACCTGTAACGATAGAGAAGGGAGTGGTTAGCTCACGAGGTGCTCTTAGGGCGGCTGAAGAAACAGGCTGCACCCGGCTTTGACGCGTGAGCTTCTAGTAATCTTGTAGTTGGTCTAATAATCTTAAAGGTCTGTGCTGGTACCTTACAGCGTTCCTATTCGGTGTTATGGGATATACAACCAAGCGAAGACCATTATGGTAATCATAGTTTATGGAGTAGTACCTCATCGCTGAGAAATCTGCTCCATTGATGTGGATGGAAAGTCGATGAAAGTATAGGGAACTGGGTAATAACCGTTCACGAGCCAAAGTGTTGTCGGTCTCTAACGGACACGATATATCACAGCTGTACTGAAGTGCGTACCCGTTCCAATAGTCTTGCCGCCCCTGGGTCAGCCGTGTGTGTCCGAGCCAATGTCCGAGCGAGTGTCTTAATGTACTGAATGGACTGGCAATGGAGGTCATAGAACACGAATTGATGCACGGTCACGTGACGGTTTCGACAGCACCGGTAAGTGTTGGCTTCCGGTTGATTGAAGTGTCCAGGGGGGCTCTTTCAGGGCTCTTTCTTTCCGCGCGCCCCATGCGTCACTCACGTGGTATCCGGGGCCGGCCCATTTGAACTCCTCCGAGTGCCCGGCCGGCTCGATCCTGTACTTGGCTCCTCCTCCCCCCTTGCCGTAGCTGGAGTGTCCCTTGGCGGCCGGGTAGCTGGCCAGTGACAGCGGCAGCAGCAGCAGCAGCGCTGCGGCCTTCCAGGCGTCCATGATCTGCGAGGTATAGAGGCGGGGAGTCATGTAGGAGTTCAGAGAGCCACATAAATGTACATGATACGGTGATAGTCAGGCCCAGGTGTTTACCGAGTCACAGCGATGTGCAGGAGACGGGTACAGAGTTACGGAGATGCTCACAGAGTCACACGGTTTGCGGACATTGTAGTCGGTACGGCACACGGTGTACACAGTCACACGGTGTACACATTCTCACGGTGTATACAGTCACACGGTGTACGCAGTCACACGATGTACACAGTCACACGGTGTACACAGTCACACGGTGTACGCAGTCACACGGTGTACATAGTCACACGGTGTACGCAGTCACACGGTGTACGCAGTCACACGGTGTACGCAGTCACACGGTGTACATAGTCACACGGTGTACGCAGTCACACGGTGTACGCAGTCACACGGTGTACACAGTCACACGGTGTACGCAGTCACACGGTGTACGCAGTCACACGGTGTACGCAGTCACACGGTGTACGCAGTCACACGGTGTACATAGTCACACGGTGTTAACAGTCACACGGCAGCGTTGCGGAGTCACGATGGTGTACAGGGGAAAGGGACACAGTATCATTGGGGTGGTCACAAAGCCACAGGGGTCTTGGATGATCTGAGCACTTCCATAAACATTGATTGTTATGCTCCGGGGAAAAGGACATGCTGGTGGAAAGCAAATTTTAGTTCCGGTTAAAAGCTAATATTGGTTAACATAATTGGACAGTGAGAGCAACCGCCATCCAGATCACAGCTGCACAATAACAGTGGGTGATCCTGATCTGTACCATTGTTTTGCCTTGTCATGGCACAATGCTCAGAATGTTCTCTGTATTGCTCGTTGTACACATAGTAACCCTATTGAGAACCATCAAGATACGAGGAGACAAAAAACAAACTCACATGGAGGCTAAACACGCACAAAGCCTCCTCATTTGTAACACACGCTGGCGTTCCGGCTCGGGATATGTGATGTACAGAGTGTCCGGAAAAAAAACATACTCTGGATTTTAGCTCGTGCTTCAATATGCACGTGCCAATTTTTTTGAAACTTTTCATGATTATAGCTTCGAACGTGGCAAAACCGATGAACACAGAAACAAGTCCTTTGAGATGTTTTTTAATATTGAAAAGACGTTTTGTGTGCAAGCCTACATTCCAGGGTGTGTTCCAGGGTGTCCGGAAAAAAAGATACTGTGATTTTCCGTAATAATTTCGGCTATAAACAAACAAGATTTAAAAAAAAAAATGAGTGTCGTTATATTCACCAGTTGATGGCAAAACAGATACTGCATGACATTTGTACAGATACTCCCTCTGTCAGTCACAGCTCACAGTGCAGCCTCCTACAGAAGATGCTCGATGTGCGCCCCCTTCCGGCGGATCAGCTGAGGCAGTCGCACAGTCTGCAAATGGTCGACAGCTTTGTCGATCATCGCTGAGGGCAGGCGGCCGACTTCTGCGATGATGGCGCGCTTCAGGTCTTCTGTTGTTCTTGGCTTTTCTTTGTAAACCCGGTCCTTGACCTTTGTAAACACGGTCTCCCCACAGAAAGAAATCCAATGGACTGAGGTCCGGGGAATAGGGTGCCTACGCCACCTCTGCCTTGAGGCTGACGGAGGCAGTGTCTGTACAAATGGCATGGCTTATCTGTTTTGCCATGAGCTGGTGAATATAACGATACTCGAATTCTTAATATTGTTTGTTTATAACCGAAATTATTACGGAAAATCACAGTATCTTTGTTCCGGACACCCTGGAACACACCCTAGAATGTAGGCTTCCACACAAAATGCCTTTGCAATATTAAAAAACATCTCAAATGACTTATTTCTGTGTTCATCGGTTTTGCCACGTTCCCAGCTATAATCATGACAAGTTTTAAAAAAAAATTGGCATGTGTATCACGGTCCACGGACAACCCCACCGACAACCTCACGGACAACCCCACCGACAACCTCACGGACAACCCCACCGACACATTGAGACCACGTCACTGCGTGCTTGGGCTATTGCTCTTTCTCCTGGAGCTCAAGTTGATGCGCGTTCCGTTTCTCCCGCGGCGACGAGGAAACGGGTGTCGCACGGAGGTACATTTCCGGTGTACTTGGAACTCTGGTGCAGTGAGTTCCTGCTGCAACTGCCTCATACTCTTATCGCCTTCCTTCCCTCTCTTGTCTCCCTCTCTCCCTCCCATCTCTCTCCTAGAAAGAGAGGAGGGACCTCTCTTTCTATCACCCCATCTTCTTGTCAGTTGTCCGGGACGGTGGAAATGTAGGTCCCTGTCGCGCCGCCAGCTAGCCCTGTCAGCCCTGGCACTTGAAGTCGTCACGAATTTCTCAGTAAACATTTGTGACTACTTTTGGTCTACTTCTCGCACACCTGCGCTCCGACGGCGGCCCTCCTCGGTCGCCAAGTCGGGCTTCGGGACGAGGAGCGGGAAAGGGAGGAGCGGGAAGAAATGTAATGGGAGTGGGTGGGAGGGGGAGGGGGAGGGAAAGGTAATGTGACCGAGAGATGGAGGAGAGAAAGGTGTCTTGTGCGATCGGAAAGAAAGGCAGGAAATGTAATAGGACCAGGGAGGGATTAGGAAATACCAGGGAGGGCAATGTGACCGGGGTGGCCTGGAGGGAGGAGAGAAAGGTAATTCAAGGCTTTTGGATATGCTGGGCGATAGCTATCTTACTTTCGGTATCATGTGGCGCTTGTGGATTTCCCACTATCAAGAACGCTTGTCCCAATCAGCTGGCGATTAAAATGACAGATGGCGACAGACGGCTTTTTCTAACACCCGCCCTGCCAGTGTCCACTGTCCATCGCACCTTCTAACATCTGCTGGTGCCACCTGATCCGGGGGATTTCAACCTGCCATCCACACCTTCCACCATATGTTAGCCCGCCGAAAACGCGAGCAGTCGTCCGCTGCCGGGGCTGACAGCTCTGCTATCACGCCACCGCATAGGGAAATTGTGTCGCGTTTGTCGACACAAGTCGAATTTGGCACGGTGCGGAAGAGTCAGCATGTGGACCGCTAACATCTATGTTAGTCGGCAACATGCGGCTGCGACACGATTGGTGGCAGCGCGATTTGTGGCAACGTGATTGTTACCACTTCCGTAATTATTAGCGTTTGTTGGCAATACGATTCGACTACTATACGAGCCATGCAGCTGCAAAACACACTTGGCGTTTAACGCCCAAGAAGCAAGCAAGCGACGCAATGACACAAATTGACGGCGATTTTGCATTCGATAAACGGGCAGACATGCTGAAAGGCCTCACGCCATGCACATTTACGTCGATTTGACATTCGATAATCGGGCAGACGTGCTGACAGCATCAGATCAAACCGCGCTGACCCGGAGAGAGCTCACAGGTCAGGTCACCGGAAGCCGCGACTTCCGGCGCGGAGGTCATTGACTCAGACCGACCGGAACCGACCTGCTTCTGGACGGATTGGTCGGGACTAGCTCTGGGAATGACTGCTGAGAGCCGTGGAGACGACCAGATGCGCATAACTGACGTGGTAGTGAAGCATGACGGCCGATGGTAGCTTTACACTAGCGTAAATAAGCTGAGCCCAATCAAATCAGTGAAACGATACAGTTCGATTTTGCGAGGTTAATGCACATGTTAAAGGTTCGTATTTTTTTCGCCAACAGCCCATCGAAACTCTGACCCAACATCGAAATATATCACTTCTATACCGCGCTCACTAGCTGCCCCATACTGAGCAATGCTCATGATCTTTCCCGCACGTGTGGCACATCAGTCCTGATTACGAGCCAGAGCCGTCAGCCGGCTGTTCCACGTGCCCGCCTGGCAGTGTTACATGCCTGGCAGGTTTATCACCCAGTACCCACTACCACGACGCACTGCCCCTCTCCCCGGATTCACTCAGGTGAGCTCAGTCGCCCGTCCTGGCTGCGTTCACGTGAGCTCAGTCACAGCGGCCCCGTTCCGTCGCCAGAGAGGTGAGCTCAGTCGCCAGTCGTGGCAAAGGGCGGATCCAGAATGGGTGGTTTGGGTCAGTTTGGGAGGGGGGGGGGGGGGGGGGGGGCAAATCCCCAAAAGTCTCACACAATTCTGAAAACTCATCGGATTTCGCTTGCTTGTGCATCGATAACTGATTTAAAACAAACTGTGTTTAGTAAAAGTTGCATAGATTTTATATTATCCCAGGAAATGTGTCAAATTTGCGCCGATTTCAGGTGTTTTGGGGGAATTACGTGCCCCCCCCCCTCTGTATCCGCCCATGGTCGTGGCCACGTTCACGTGAGCTCAGTCACAGTGGCCCCGTTCCGTCGCCAGCGGAGCGCCACTGGGCTCATGTCTGGGGTTAGTTCCGCCTAGCGAGGGCCATGCGCCGCGGGCCGTGGGCCGGCGACGAAAGAGAAATGATAGCCGGAGGGCGGACCGACCCATAGCCACGAGGATGTAACGGCGGGGCTCATTGGACTACGGGACCGGCCAGGCGAGGCGGCGCGGGGCTGCGAGGCGCGTTGAGGTAGTACCAGACGATGCGAGACGGGGGGGGGGGGGGAATGAAAGGACCGTGGATGACTACAGCGCGATGCGTCACCGGCGGTCGCTGCGAGCGGTGTGCAGGTGACCGGCTGACGTTTGGGACAGGTGGTCGGTCAGCCACCATCAGCGCTGCTGAATGACCGCGTGACGGACGTGACGGACTTGACGGATGTGACGGACGTGACGGACGTGACGGACGTGACGGACGTGACGGACGTGACGGACGTGACGGACGTGACGGACGTGACGGACGTGACGGACGTGACGGACACGTCTGGTCTCGGAAGTGAGAGTTACATATTTGTCTTTCAATCTTAACTTGCATGCGCTCATCACCTCCTGACAATTAAATATAATGGAACTGTAAAGGTCCAGTCAACTAACATTTTAATCCAGCTCAATCTCTGCACGGTGATCTGGGGTAGCTGCCACTCCCATACATTATGTTTCCTTATTGCCATTCCCTTGCTCTAAATTTTCAACTAGATACGCCCGTCTCCCGAATGCCCCAAATATTTCCGCCCGTGTTTCTCCAACTGACGCACACTCCAAGACCGGTGTGCATCGCGCTCCACGTCACGTACTACCTGCACGAGTAGTCAGAAGCTGAGTCGCTGGTGTGAGAAGGAGAGAGTGGGTGAGATCGAGAGCGAGACAGAGCGGATGAGTAGGAGGGAGGAGGGCAAGGCCACTCCCGGTCCGCCGCCCGCCGAGAAAGAGAAAACGGTCACGGAGGGGTGAGGCTGAGGCGGGCGGCCCAGCTGGGTACCAACAGGAGCGACACCAACAGGAGCGGTACCAACAGGAGCGGCACCAACAGGAGCGGCACCAACAGGAGCGGCACCACTGAGCGGCACCAACAGGAGCGGCACCACTGAGCGGCACCAACAGGAGCGGCACCAACAGGAGCGGCACCAACAGGAGCGGCACCACTGAGCGGCACCAACAGGAGCGGCACCACTGAGCGGCACCAACAGGAGCGGCACCACTGAAGAGGCTGGACGGGGATCGGCCAGGGTTGAGCAGGAGCTGAACAGACGGCCGGAGAGGGGCAGACAGGGGTCAGACGGCCGGCGCGGGTCAGACAGGGGTCAGACGGCCGACGCGGGTCAGACAGGGGTCAGACGGCCGGCTCGGGTCAGACAGGGGTCAGACGGCCGACACGGGTCAGACAGGGGTCAGACGGCCGACGCGGGTCAGACAGGGGTCAGACGGCCGGCTCGGGTCAGACAGGGGTCAGACGGCCGACGCGGGTCAGACAGGGGTCAGACGGCCGACGCGGGTCAGACAGGGGTCAGACGGCCGACGCGGATCAGACAGGGGTCAGACGGCCGACGCGGGTCATACAGGGGTCAGACGGCCGACGCGGTTCAGACAGGGGTCAGACGGCCGGCTCGGGTCAGACAGGGGATCAGACAGGGCTGGCGCGGGTCAGACAGGGTCGGCTCGGGTCAGACAGGGCTGGTTCGGGTCAGACAGGGCTGGTTCGGGTCAGACAGGGCTGGCTCGGGTCAGACAGGGGATCAGACAGGGCTGGCGCGGGTCAGACAGGGTCGGCTCGGGTCGGACAGGGCTGGCTCGGGTCAGACAGGGCTGGCTCGGGTCAGACAGGGCCGGCTCGGGTCAGACAGGGCTGGCTCGGGTCAGACAGGGCTGGCCCGGGTCAGACAGGGCTGGCCCGGGTCAGACAGGGCTGGTGAGGGACAGCAGGGGGAGGACGGGGGTCAGACGGCTGACGCGGGTCAGACAGGGCTGGCTCGGGTCGGCAGGGCTGGTGAGGGACAGCAGGGGGAGGACGAGTAATGGAGATGAGACGAGGAGATGGAAACAGCAGGAACTTATTCAAGTGTTTGGACATCGCGGAGCATAGTCCCGCAATGAGATGAGAACAACTCCTTCGAGCAAATCTCAGAAACGTTGATAAAGCAAATATATTCCGTAAGGAGGAGTAGGTTTTCACCCCATCCGAATGGAGTCGTGCTCATGACTAAACATATCTTGACCCCCCCTCTTCTCAAAACAAAAATATAACCGACTCTGCTCGTCTGATTGCCTGCAGCGTCACTATGGCGTGTTGTGCCGACATGGCTGCTGTTTCAAACAGACTGTCGGCGCAGCACTCACCGTTATGTAGTCAGCTGTCAGCTTCCGGTGTCCAAAGCAGCGGCCTCGGGTCAGGTCAGTCACCGATCCGAACTCCCGATTTCCTGAAAAGACAGAACATCGCCCGTCAGCTTAGCTCGTGGTCATAGGTAACCTGTTTACATGCGTGCCTGCTTTCCCGAGTCTCGCGTCTGGCCTACTGTCTTACATTAGCGACCCGTACGGATCAGTTTCCAGCGAAAATCAAACATGACATCGCCTCTAAGGCGGCGGCGCGGCCGTACGGGCGAGGTTTCCGTGCCGGCGGGCGGCGCGCTGACCTTCTCGCCACGCCGGCGTGTCAAAGGCCTTCAGCGAGCGACGGGAGCAGGGAGGGAGGCCGGGCTGAAAGAGAAACTTGTCGGGGATGCTGCGGCGGGCGTAGTGAGGAGAAAGCTGACGCCGACAGCCATCAGGGGTGGCAGGGGCGGCCGAAGCACCCCGGGGCGTCAGCGACCGGCGACAAGGCGACTTCGCTCTTGTCTCCATATGTAGCATTCTTGGAGTGCCACGGCTAATGTACGTGGGCATTGTTGAGCAAGTATTATAATTCAAATTTTCTGCCTTGCAGGGTAGCTTGACCATGGACGAAGTTGTATAAAGCGTGTCCAGCAGAAGGATTGGACGACTTGAGATGTCGATTATAACCAGCGCACCTGCCGATACTGGAGCCGGCCGAGCGGTGGCGGTCAGGACCACAGCATGACGCCCGGAGCCCAGCTGTTCACCCACACAGACCGAAACTCTGCACTGCGTTACGTCACTGTAACGTGGGGCGCTGGTTAGGCTGGTTATGCAGCTTCTGGACCATTGGAAATGACAGCACGGCGATGGCTCAGCGCTGTAAAATCTCAAAAAGGGCTTGAGCCGGAGTTTTATTATAAGCGGTTTATTTCCATGCACCGCTTTAACTATAGTGATTTGTATCGCACCGGTTATACCATTTGCAGAGTGATCGCGCTGCCGGCACACCTCGGCCCTCGCAGTGTCTTCCCGGCACACCTCGGCCCTCGCAGTGTCTTCCCGGCACACCTCGGCCCTCGCAGTGTCTTCCCGGTGTCCTATAATCGGCCCTCGCAGTGTCTTCCCGGCACACCTCGGCCCTCGCAGTGTCTTCCCGGCACACCTCGGCCCTCGCAGTGTCTTCCCGGCACACCTCGGCCCTCGCAGTGTCTTCCCGGCACACCTCGGCCCTCGCAGTGTCTTCCCGGTGTCCTATAATCGGCCCTCGCAGTGTCTTCCCGGCACACCTCGGCCCTCGCAGTGTCTTCCCGGCACACCTCGGCCCTCGCAGTGTCTTCCCGGTGTCCTATAATCGGCCCTCGCAGTATCTTCCCGGTGTCCTATAATCGGCCCTCGCAGTGTCTTCCCGGCACACCTCGGCCCTCGCAGTGTCTTCCCGGTGTCCTATAATCGGCCCTCGCAGTGTCTTCCCGGCACACCTCGGTCCTCGCAGTGTCTTCCCGGTGTCCTATAATCGGCCCTCGCAGTGTCTTCCCGGCACACCTCGGCCCTCGCAGTGTCTTCCCGGCACACCTCGGCCCTCGCAGTGTCTTCCCGGTGTCCTATAATCGGCCCTCGCAGTGTCTTCCCGGCACACCTCGGCCCTCGCAGTGTCTTCCCGGTGTCCTATAATCGGCCCTCGCAGTGTCTTCCCGGCACACCTCGGCCCTCGCAGTGTCTTCCCGGCACACCTCGGCCCTCGCAGTGTCTTCCCGGTGTCCTATAATCGGCCCTCGCAGTATCTTCCCGGTGTCCTATAATCGGCCCTCGCAGTGTCTTCCCGTTGTCCTATGCCCATTTATCGTTCCACAATTAACTACTTTCGCTAATCGGTACGAGTGTTCAAGAATGTAAATAGTGTTCGCCAGTCGGCTCAATGAAATGCATCACCACGTGCTATTTATATTTCCATCAACGGAGGACTTCTTGAATTAGGTGAATGAAAATGAATTAATTTATGAATGAATGATAGAGACGTGTAACCTGAACTATTAACATCTTACCATTCATATAGTGAAACTTTTGAATTTAAAATTAGGTTGTTGACCTGGAAACTCAAACAGTTAAACTGGAACAGTAAGGCGATTTGAAAACATGGAGAGTCGCGGGCCATAGTATTAATTGTTTAATTCTCCTAGCTAATGACTTAAATCATCACATATCAATTACCATTATAAGCTAACAAGTAATGACTAGCGAATGTAATTAATTTAGTAAAGACAGTGTTTTAAACTGAAATAGACGACACCTAATGACATGCAGAAAGTGAACTCAAACAACGATTGAACGACGAATAAGCCGTCGATTGCTCCAATCCCTTAAAACACGTTGAACGTGCATCTCGGTGAGGTCAAATATTTCAACAGGCCCACAAACTTTTAGACTCGAACTCTTGGCGATCCGAACATCCCAGCTCCTCCAGGGCGGAAATGCAGTAGTGCGGGCGTTCTTCCTAACTGAACTAAGAGAGGAAACTACATTCCTAAAAGAACTAAGCTGACACTAGCAAGTAGGCAGCATAGTGCGAAATAGTATAATTTCTCATCACTCAAACACATTTTCATCGCTCTAAGTCACAACAGTTCTACATTTGCAGTTCTATTCACTTCAAAGACTGTGCTCTTTGATCAAGCAATCTGAATGGCATCAATTCATATTTTGATCGCCGTAAATAATGTCAGCGTTTCTTCCACTAGATGCTATCAGCATCCGAACGAAAGCGTGTTACCCGCTTGGGAAGTTTCTCATATGGAATGATCCATAACCACGTAAACACGTGTTTTAGAGGCGCGCAAGTGAGTTTTTTTTACGCGGCAGAAAGCGTAACCTACGGTATGGTTCGCTTCACGTCACACACTATTGGACGTGATTTCGGTTACACGCCACACACACCGAAACTGGACGTGATTTCGGTTACACGTCACACACACCGAAACTGGACGTGATTTCGGTTACACGTCACACACACCGAAACTGGACGTGATTTCGGTTACACGTCACGCACACCGAAATTGGACGTGATTTCGGTTACACGTCACACACACACCGAAACTGGACGTGATTTCGGTTACACGTCACACACACCGAAATTGGACGTGATTTCGGTTACACGTCACACACACACCGAAATTGGACGTGATTTCGGTTACACGTCACACACACCGAAACTGGACGTGATTTCGGTTACACGTCACGCACACCGAAATTGGACGTGATTTCGGTTACACGTCACGCACACCGAAATTGGACGTGATTTCGGTGAGAAAGCTTACCATGAACGTTAACTTTGAGGAATCTCTCCACGTGACTTTTTTCGTTAGGCATTTGTATTTTGAAGAGCGTTAATTACAAAGGGTCAAGGGCGCCGCCACCTTCCGAAAGTTGGGGGGGGGGGGGGGGGGGACGGAGGCATTCTGAAATCGATTCTTTCCATGCAACGCCCATAGGCGTAATGTTAAAATCCGAAAATGTGGGGGGGGGGGGGGGGGGGACACGTCCCCCCGTCCCCCATGTGGCGGAGCCCCTGGAAAGGGTATTTTGCCCACACCAGTTTGGAGCATCGTGGGAGCATCAATGAGTTCGGCTCGACTGTGCGGTGTCAACCTGCGAGAAAGGGGATTGAGTGTTGACACTAACAATGAATCACATGGCTAGCTTAGTACTAAATGTAAAATGGGACTGTTGCGTTCCTGGGAATCCTGAGGGAGCATGACCAGGGATGCCTTCGAGTCCCATCTTTCATGTGGAAATGAGCTGGGAACTTTGGGAGGTGTATTCACGTAGAGGGAATTTTCCGCAAAGACGCATATGGTCAATAATAAGCCATGGTCAGTCAGAACTGTGTACAAAGACAAAGGCAAACCTCTGGGAACCAGCGTATGCCTGGGAGGCGGTGTTGTAAAGTAAAGCCACGTTAATGAGTCGAAAGGCATGGCTGGAAGTGGAGTCTCACGATAATCAAGCAATTGTCACGACACAAAGTGAAACTGCCAAGGACAAAGCTCCAGAATAGAGTGACGCATGTACAAATAGGTGTAAGGATGTTCTCAGAGAATGGCACTAACATGCTTCTGGTTATGCAATAGTACCTGTCGGCTGTCACTGCAGCAGACAAAACAGATCGGCAAATGGAGAATCAGGAAAATACCTGTCACTGGCAGACACAATAGATCGGCAAATGGAGAATCAGGTAAATATTGTTCGCTATAGCAGATCTCCTCGGATACGGAACCATTGTTTCAAAGAAGATAGCGAGGTCGGCAAATTGAATTTAAGCGCCGCTATTTTCCGACCCACTTTAGTACACACCAGTGCACAACGAAGCCAGGGGAAATGCAGAATGAACCCATTGACGGCATATGCCACGCGCTGTCTGCAAACGTCCGCACGTTTGCAATAATAGAGGACATCCCCGACTCCTCCCTGTCCGGTGAAAGTTTGCGCTTCCCTCCGCTCGTGAGTCCTATCTACACAGCTGTTTCACCGATTGCTTGGTAGTCTAGGCTGGTGCCTAGCCGGAGGCGCCATGCGCAATGACGCGCCATTATTCAGGTGGGCACTCCGGCTCGGGAGAAAGCTTTCCAGGCGGGCAGAGCCGGCTGAGGCCCAGCGTACCACGCGCCCGGCGGAGGTGGCCCACATCTCCACTCTCCAGTGGCGAGAGTGGCCGGACCCCAGCCAGTCTGGCCCGCGGCTATGCAGACGAATGAAGCCCACAGGAGCCGGGTGCCAGATCCAGACGAATGAAGTCCACAGGAGCCGGGTGCCAGATCCAGACGAATGGAGCCCACAGGAGCCGGGTGCCAGATCCAGACGAATGAAGTCCACAGGAGCCGGGTGCCAGATCCAGACGAATGGAGCCCACAGGAGCCGGGTGCCAGATCCAGACGAATGAAGTCCACAGGAGCCGGGTGCCAGATCCAGACGAATGGAGCCCACAGGAGCCGGGTGCCAGATCCAGACGAATGGAGCCCACAGGAGCCGGGTGCCAGATCCAGACGAATGAAGTCCACAGGAGCCGGGTGCCAGATCCAGACGAATGGAGCCCACAGGAGCCGGGTGCCAGATCCAGACGAATGGAGCCCACAGGAGCCGGGTGCCAGATCCAGACGAATGAAGCCCACAGGAGTCGGGTGCAGCCGACGGTAGGCAAATCGAGTCAACGAAAGTCAACTAGTCAAATAGAATCAGGGGCGGATCCAGGGGGCCCCGGAGGGGGGGGGGGGAGCAAGGGGCCATGCCCCCACAAGGTCCTGAAACTATGATTTGCCCCCCCTCCCAAACGGTCGGACGTACAGTTGTAAAAATTGCCTTTGCAGCAGTCCACAGTGCAAAGGTTGCAAATTTCGCACCGCTTCGCGGCTTGACAAAACATTCAGAATTACTTATACAAATTTGGAAAATGAGAACATGAATTAATTAAGTGTCTGGCAGAGGCTCTCCTTGGCGGTACCTAATTGCTAGCCCCAGGGCCCATTCACTTCATAAAATATTGACTTTCAAACGGGCTACATGTTTAGCTAGTCTTCCGAGTTCCGAAAAAAGGCGACGCGAACGCAAAGACATCGGCACGCACATCGGCACGCACCCGGAAGCTGCTCCAGCGGTGCCCAACTTGCTGGGCCGAAGAGCTAATAGTGGGACCAGGCCAGGACCATCTCCTCAAGCCATCTCGTCCCAGGCTCCTCCAGATCCACAGGGGCCATTTATGCGCGGAAAAGTCGTTCTGCCTCTTGCTGCTTTCAAACCATTTGAACTGTTACCAGTTGTTTGTTACAGTTCGGTACATATGTATACAGTTATTATCATATGTACTATTGAGCGCTGACTGCCACTGGTCATCGTCATTTGCTATCCGAGGCTAATGTATATTACAAACTACCTTCATTTCAATATTTGTCATCATACCGAAATTTGCAACCAGGAAAAGGGGTTACCTGAGGCTTGGCTCCACTCACGGTCTGGTTCCAATGTAAAAATTTCGTTTCCATGACCTAAAATTAAAATTGTCACGCCCCTTCGCGGCGTCACATCGGTGGACATAGTCATAACGAAGCCATTGTCATTGGCTTTGGTTCATTGTAACGGTGAATTGAATGAATAACACTTTTAGCATCTTATCTTCTACAAGGCCCACCACCCATATTTCTGGATTTTATCAGGGAAGCCCGTAAAATTTCGCGCCGCTTGTCGGCGCTAAATAACAAGTACCTACTCTAACATGAAACCACATTAACAATGTTGCAAAAGCTTAAATACACGCATAAAGATGGAGGCACATTTTTTTTCTCGTTATTTCAGCCGACCCCCCACTAAAAAAAAAATCGGCGACGCCCCTGCACCTACCCCCCACCGGTCAACAACTTTATCTCTGACGGCTGACGGCCTGCTACCCCCCTCCCCCCGCTCAACAATTTTTTGGAAATACGCCACTGGATTGCCCCCCCCCCGAAACCCACGGCCCTAGATCCGCCCCTGAATAGAATCAGTTGCTGATGACAGTAATCAACTACGTCAGCCTACTACTACGGCCAACTGAAGTTAACTTCAACGAGCTACAGCCAACTGCAGCTAACTACAGCCACTATGCAGCTAACTTTAGCAAACTGCAGCAAGCTGAGTCCAACTTCTGTAAAGCGCGATCAACTGCGGCCAACTGCCAACTGCACCCAACTGCACCAAATATCGGCCAACTGTTGCAGACGTCAGCAAAAGGAGCCGATCTGCAGTGATCCGCAACGAGTCGTGACGAGCGACAGTGGACGGCAAGGAATCAGAGCGAACCAGAGTGGAAGAGAAGACGCTTTGCGCCTTCACGTAATCTCCATACGTCTCTACGACTTCGTAAGTCTGTAGAGCCCCGCAAACATTTCTGTAGTCATTCACGGTATCAATCGGTTTTCCTAGCAGCCACAGCATACCTACTGAAGTCAGGGGGGTGTCATGGCTATCTCCGTAACGTGTCCACCCTGTCCCATGGCGTCACTTTCCAGCTCGATTTCCACCAATGGGGTGGCCGAATCGGGAGAAGCGTATTTCCTTTCGTAGACCGTCTCGTGGCACTTCTCGGTCTACCAAAAGAATTACGCCTTCGACCGGCGCGGCCGCCATGTTTATTTACGGTGGCGCATTCGTCACTCAGCGATCTTCAACATAATTGTAGGTGAAACAAGTGTAATCCAGATGTAAAAATACTTTCACCTGATAGATACTACTACAAAGTATCATCAAGTCACCTTACTTCATCAACAACCAGGTGAAATAATACAAAATTCGCACTTCAACCAAAAACAGCATCCAGCGACAGTTCTCCGTGGCCAAAATCCAAATATTGCCTTATATGGGCATGTGCCTCGCTCGGTTGCATGCCTCGCTTTGACATCGTCTAGCAGATCACTCTTGCAATTTAGGAGAAAATGTCCCAAATGCGAGCTGTAGAGGACATTTCAATCTATCATTTAGTGCTCAATTGATCCCTCTGGCACCTAAGGTATGCAAATGGTAGGACGCGAAAGTAGGCCGATTTAACACTATTTGAATAGGGAGCGTGTGACGTCACGTGCCCGTGACATCACGCATTTCGCTGCATATCCCGGACGGGTCTACCTAGTCTCTATGGCCTTGTACTGAAGTGAAGTGGTGCCTGGTTACAACTCAATCAGGATGACGCGGTTGCTATGACGACGAGGCTGCAGGAATCGAGATCACCGCACCAAACCGGACCTCGCTTTCGCTTCTGGCGGGGGATATGTGGCGCTCCCGTTTCTCACAGACCACGTGATTAACATTCAGCTCAGCACGAGCATTCACACCACATTTCGCTCGTTCTCTCACTCTCGAAATCACATCCTCCTCAGGTTCTCATACGAAGCTTAAGCAGCTTGGCAAGCAGCTTCACACTTCGTCTAAGCTTCAAGCACGTGCCAGCAGGACTCCACCACGGGGGGGGGTTTCCCCATTAAAAAAAAAAGACTTAACATTATTACCGAGCGGGCGCGAAGCGCCCGTGTGGTTTCTCGTCAACTTACTAGACAAATTTACATTTGACCCGGTCAGACCCGGCCCGACAAGGCCATACAGACGCTTTTCGGAAGCTAATAACTTTGCAACCACTGCTCCGATTGAGATCGGGTTTCACCATTGGATAGGACCATCAAATCAATTTTGATTTTGTTATGGTGCGTTCTGATAGGGGTGGTACCACAGCGCGTGGCACCAGGCGCGTAACCACCACTGGGGTCACTGGGGATCAGTCCCCAGTAACATTTTCTGATTTTAACATTACGCCTATGGGCGTTGCATAGAAAGAATCCACTTCAAAGAGCCTCCGTCCCCACCTACTTTCGGAAGGTGGTTACGCCTATGCGTGGCACCCGCAGACGTCGAAATGAACAAAAACAAGGTTACTATAACAAAAGGTTAGGCAGATCATACGTCACTGATTCTGAAGCTGTATGACTGTACTAAGGCTGTAAGACCAAGACTTTATGACTGGGACTATATGACCAAACTGACCCGGTTTTGGAATCAGCACATCTCCACCAATCCATAAAGGTAAGGCAAGTCCATATTTTCCCAGTAGGATCTTCATGGGGCCATACCCAAAACACCGATTTCCCCGTTGGTTCATGTGTTGAAGACCACGGACCATGACTTTAGTGACGTCATCACTTAGGAATGCCAAACATTTGGTGGGGGCTGGAACAAAAATAATTATTGATAAAAAATGGCTTGATTTATCTAAGCATTTGTTTTGTATACACTGAAGCATGCATCCGCTCAGGACGTACTCCCTTTTGGTGGATTCGAGAAAGGAGATCATGTACAATTTAATAAAACTTAATTTTTATGTTGGCATGCATGGAGGCCTGATTTTTTTTTATGGAGGACTACAAGGACTAAAAGGACTATGTGTTACAACCACGTGTGCTCTCGTACCGTTTCATATTTCAAACCTGTTTTAAGCTTTACCAGTGCGCGCCCGCTTGGTCATCGCCCCAAAAAGGCGTTTTACTGGTACCTATGGGCGTTGCATGGACAGAATCGACTCCAGAATGCCTCTGTCCCCCCCCCCATTTTCGGAACGTGGCGGAGCTCTTGCGTGCCAATGCAAGTGATGCTACCTCCTAGTCATATGCCAAGCCAGTCTCTGCGCCGCTGGTTGCGAGGGGAGCTGCTGCTGCGGCCCGACCGCTGCTCGTCTGCAGCGCCGGTCAGCGGAGTAACGGTCCGGTTCTACCTGTTCACTGAACAGGAACGCGTCCTTGGAAGCCGCTCAGGGCCGCAAACGTAGTACTGGCGTAGTCAATCTGGCCTTGAACGAGCTGAATGAAGCGGAGGTATTCTCCTCGAGCGGATAGTTACCGAGCGGGTGCGAAGCGCCCGTGAGGTTTCTAGTCAACTTACTAAACACATTTACATTTGACATGGCCCGACCCGGCCCGACCCGGCCCGACCGGCCCGACACGGCTGACGGCCGTACATACGCTTTTCGGAAGCTAATAACTTTGCAACCACTGCTCCGATTGAGATCGAGTTTTCATTATTAGATAGGGCCATCAAATCAATTTTGCTTTTGGTATTGGTGCAATTGGTGCTTTTGGTATTGGTTTTGGTGCGTTCTGATAGGGGTGGTACCACAGCGCGTGGCACACGCAAACGTCGAAATGAACCAAAATCATTCTTGATTAAATGGCTTTATTGATCTAAGCATTAATTTATGCGGTGAAGCATGCAGTGCTCAGGACGTACTCCCTTTGGGCGAATTAGAGAAAAGAAATCATGAACAATTTAATACAACTTAATTTAGTTTTACCAGAGCGCGCCCGCTCGGTCATCGCCCAAAAAGGCTGGTTGGTACTGGTTGGTATCGGGTGTTTAGGTGTTGTTAAATTCTACGGATGCATACCCATACGAATTATTGAACGTTGTTGCTAGTGTGGAATACGCACTTGCACATGCATGGTCAAAACAGTTTATAAAATGTTAGATCGAATGTTTTGATGGGATGGATTTCCGGGATCAAGACCCACGCTAAGCTAAGCTTGTTGCGCAGCAGGCCCTGACCCCACCATCCGATCGCGCAGTTCCAGTCACCGGCAGCACTTACATGCGAAAGTTGAACGTCCCCTAACGACTGAGGACGGTCCGGCCGGCGTGATGGCTTCATCTGACCTTGAATACGGCCGCAGGTCATCCCCGCCAGGAGCAAATAGCGAGCGCCGAAGCGTCTCGAACTCACCTTGCCAGGGCGGGTCAGATGTGTCGTCCAGCGCTCTCCCGACTGAGCTACACGGGCTACAAGGCCTCGTTCATTGGCCACACAAATTAGTTAACATAACCTAAGCTAGCTAACATAAAAGCTAACTTAAGCTAGTTAACATAACCTAAAAGGTATGTGCTGTACATTTTATATCAGGAGACTGAGGTTAATGCCTAGTAAGCGATAGTCACAACTATTTTGTGGTTTGTGGGCGCATCTACTTCTCTGGTCATTAGCAGGCACAACTGTGCGACTGATAGACCACCGCAGTACGCAATGTAGCTCAAGCGGGGCTATGGAATTTTGTGTGCCGACCACAAGCTCAAAACAGCAAAAGAAAGCAACACGATTTGCAGTGCACTGTAAAATAGCCCGTCTGGAATAAACACAACCCAACATTGCATACGAATGTTGATCACACGCACTGGTTCGCGAATTTCCACCGCCGAGCTAGCACAGCCAGCGAACCAGGCTGACAGCCAGACCGATCGTAACTCTGCCGATCCACGTCCACGATGATGTCCACCTCCACATGATGTCCACGTGTACATGATTAGGTCCCTCAGGAATGGGGTACTCTACGGATGGTACCAACGCAATACAAAAGCATCGTGAAAACGGCTAATGTGGCGGCCATCGGTGGCTATCAGCGCTGTTTGTTAGTGCAGGGCAATAGTGACTATCAGGGGGTGACAACGACAGCCGCCAATCTGAAGCTGACCACAGCACCTACTTCTGTGAGTTTGTCTGAGTGTGCTTGTCTGTATCGGCGTATGTCTGCCACTGGCAGATCCAGAGTACGAGTACGTCGTGGCAATGACCCGAAAACGGCTGATATCAGCACAATATTGATACATTTCCTAATTTTACAGAATATGTGTGACTTCTACCACGGACCAATTGGAAAACCGTCTTTTAATGCACAAGGAAGCAAAGTATGAAGGGGTTTCTGACTTCCCACATACTTTTTGGAATGTTGGCACCGAAACCAACTTCTTCTTTTAGCCGCTTTGGCTCTACCAGTGGTCTGCCACGGATCAAGCCTGTCTGCCTTGCCATGCGTCTGTCTCGCCTGACCACCTGCTTCGGTGGGTCTGTCCACGTGTATCTGCCCGCCTGTCTCGTCTGGCGTCTGACCTGTGTCGGCCGAGTCCGTGTGTCGCTGCACCGCCTCCGTCTGACCGCCGTCCGCCGCCGCTCAACACCGACTGACGAACCGGCCGCGGCCCGCATGATGTACAGCGCGCGACGCGTCACATCCGCCGACTCACACCCTCTCTCCCCTCTCTCCCTCCGAGCTCTCTACGGCTCCTCCTCCGTCGCCGACGCTCTACGCTCTCTCTAGTTGACTCCTCCACTGTCGCTCCCGCGCCGCCCGCTGCACCCGATGTCTGCCAGGCGTATCTAGAATGGTAGACCTATCATACTTAGGGAGACATAAGTCAGTCAAAAGTATAGATATTGATTTGAAATTCGGTTTGGGCATCGTCCATACTTAGTTCTCCAATATATCTTCCTGTTTTTGCATATATTTTAACATTTTGATTTTGTGATAAAAAAATCCACAAAAAGGAATATTTTCAAGCATATGCAAAAACCGGAAGACATATTGGAGAACCAAGTATGAACGATGCCCAAACCGAATTTCAAAGCAATATCTATATTTTTGACTAACTTATGTCTATGGGCGCAAATTGATCTGAGAAGTCGGCGCACCCTAAAACCCCAATAAACAAACAAACTGACTAATGTCTCTCTAAGTACATAGGTGTCGATTTATATACTTTTGGGGTGGCCCTCGCCCCCCCCCCCCCAAATGTTGAGTTCGGCCTCCCCAATGGTACCCGCTCGCCCCCCCCCCAATGTTTTTGGCCGCTGGCGGATCCAATAGGGGGCAGAGCGGCCAAGCCTCCCAAACCGACTGAAATGGGCAACAAATTGACACGTTTCCTATTTCAAAAGAAATTCTACGCAGCTTTTACAAAGAAAAGTTTGCTTTAAATCACCTCTTTATGTATAAAGATGCGAAATCCGGTGAATTTTTAACATATTTACAATGTTTTATTTTTAGGGCATTTTTCCGAAGAAATAGTTGTTTTTAATTGATTTATTTTAAATGTTTTTTTAGGGCTCAAAACCAAAGTTTTCACAAATCCGAGAATATATTTTGTAGCCCTTGCCATTTGCTTTTTTCTGACGTTTTTGTATTGCATTTTCCCCAAAATATAGACTTTGTATGTGCATGATCTCTTAAAGTTTAGCTGATTTTTTATTCGCCGAACTCGTGTGTAGTGACGTCACTAAAATCGTTATATCTAAATTTTCCGACAAAATTGCTTCATTTATGCACAGAAGACGTACAATTGGTGTAGGAGAAGGTACCCACAGTTTTACGTTGATATTGCTAACGGTTTTTGAGCTATTGCGAAAATTCGTCAGGGGAGATATTTACAATGGCAATGGCAAGGTTGCTATGGTCAATGTAGGTCAATGGCAGGTTAACGTTGCCGTTTTACTAAATAAGGGTTCCAAGTAAGGACTCGGGCCTTCTGGCGGATGCAGACCGGCCCAAAACGTTGGTTTGAGGGGCCGACCGACATAATTCTAAAACTCATGAAATTTCGTCGGTTTTTGCATTATGAATTGATTACAAATACTGTCCTTTGTACAAGTTGCCTAGAATTTCTTAAAAATGTGTTCGTTCGGCCGCTGGTGTATCCAGGGGAGGGGGCATCAGGGGAAAATGCCCCCCCCCCACATGAATGGGGGGATTCGATACAAGTATGCCCCCCCCCCGCGGGTTCCCAATTTATCGTAAAATCGTAAAAATTGTCTTTGCAGCAGTCAAAATTCAACTATCCACAGTCAAAAATCGGAAAATTTCGCGGCGCTTCGCGGCATGACACAAGTTTCGTAATTGCTTATACAAATTTGAAAAATGGGAAAATGAATTCCATTAAGTGTCCGGCAGAGGCTCTCCTTGGCGGTAATTGCTGGCACTGGCGGATCCAAGGGGGGGGGGGGGGGGGCATCAACGGAAAATGCCACCCACAGGAATCTGGGAGGGGCATTCGATACCAGTATGATCTAAGCGTGTTCCCTGCACGAAAGTGAAAAAAACAATGATCTTAGGAGAAAACTTCATAAAAACGGAAGTTTGTTTTTTCTCGAGCGATTGAATTTTAAGTTCTATGTATCCCTTGCTTTGAATGATAGACAAAACAGCGCACCTGATGCAATTCAAGGAGCCCCCGTGACAATTAATCTGCGCACCGGTAGGGTGGGTCAGAATCTGCCCCTCCCGGATTTTCTCAATAACTTGAAAACTATGATAGATATCAACGTCAAACTTGTATTGCTTTATGCTGCATCAATTATACGTCTTCGCATCAAATTCCAATGAAATTGATGTATAGTTTTGGGAGATGATGACGTTGACGTCATGTCATGCCATTTTTGGTGGAAAAATGATAAATGCTTAAACAATCGTAGAAAATAACGTTTTGAATATTTTTTTTGTTGTAAAAAAGTTAAAGAAAGGAAATGGCATTCTCTTCAAAATGGTCATCTCGGATTCGCAAAAAAATGTGTTTTTGACCTTCAAAAATAAAAACTAACTTTTCTTTTTCGGGTAAAATATACAAGATCAATTTTTGTGAATTTGAAAAGTAAATTTCTTAAGCTCGAATACCAAAATGAGGTGACCGACCCAAATCCGCAGAGGAAAAAAATGGGGGGGGGGTACCTTTTAGCCACAAAAAGATCCTCCCACCACGGAGGATCCGCCAGTGTGTTGTCGGCCCCCCCCCCAAACCTTTTTGAGAAATCGACACCGCTTCCTAAGTATAATAGTCTACCATTCTAGGTTCTATCATTCTAGATACGTATCTGCGAGTGCACGGCTGCGCTTCTACTCTTTCTACTGTGTAAGCTGGGGTTCGTGCTGGTGACCGCTATGCAGGCAGATCTTGGACCACTATCCCACAAACCAAACTTTGCTTGGGGACCAAAACACCGAAAATCTGACAAAATTTCCAGCCAGATCTCACCCGATTTCGCTTAATCGTTCGTTAGTAATACATTTATAATAAACTTGTGTTCGTAAAGGTTGCGATGTCCTTTGAAAAATAAGACACTATGTCAATTTTGGCCAATTGCAATCGTCTTGGGGAATGGTAATGACGGCCCCTAAGATCGACCATTGTTAGTGACGCTAGTTCTGACGGTTCATGTGAGTTCATGTGAAATTCCAGTGCAAATTTACGATATGCTAGATCACCCTTCTATGGGTGTTACCTGTTAAATTGACAGGGGCGGATCCAAAGGGGGGCTAAGGGGCCATGCCCCCCCCCTCCCCCCAACGGTCGGACGTACAGTTGTAAAAATTGCCTTTGCAGCAGTCAAAATCCAGCTATCCACAGTGAAATACTTGCAAATTTCGCGCTGCTTCGCGGCAGGACACAAAATTCGCAATTGCATATACAAATTTGGAAAATGAGAGAATACATTCATTAAGTGTCTGGCGGAGGCTCTCCTTCGCGGTATTATCACCCTTCTAGGGGTACCTAATTGCTAGCCCCAGAGCCCACTCCCTTCATGAAATATTCACTTTCAAGCGGGCTACATGTTTAGCTGGTCTGCCGAGTTCCGAAAAAGGCGACGCGAACGCAAACACGCGGACATCGGCACCCGGAAGCTGCTCCAGCGGTGCACAACTTGCTGGACCGAAGACCAGGCCAGGACCATCTCCCCAAGCCATCTCGCCCCAGGCTCCTCCAGATCCACAGGGACCATTTATGCGCGGAAAAGTCGTTCTGCCTCTTGCTGCTTTCAAACCATTTGCACTGTTACCAGTTGTTTGTTACAGTTTGGTACTTAGTTAAGTATACAGTTATTATTATCATATGTACTATTAAGCGCTGACTGCCACCGGTCATCGTGATTTACTATTCGAGGCTAATGTATATTACAAACTACCTTAATTTCAATATTTTTCATCATACCGAGATGTGCAACCAGGAATAGGGGTTCCTCAGGCTTGGCTCCATTCACGGTCTGGTTCCAATATTACAATTTCGTTTTCCACGACCTAAAATTAAAATTTTCAGCGTCACAACAGTGGCCATCGTCATAACGAAGCCATCGTCATCGTCTTCGGTTCGTTGTAACGGTGAATTGAATTAATAGCGTTTTTAGCTTCTTATCCTCCACAAGGCCCATATCTCTGGTTTTTATCAGACAAACCCGTAAAATTTCGCGCCGCTTGGCGGCGCTAAATAACAAGTACCTACTATAACATGGAAACTACATTACAAATGTTGGCAAGGCTAAATACACGCATAAAAATGAGGGTACATTTTTTCGTCATTTCAGCTGATCCCTCACTCAAAAATTATCGGCGACGCCCCTGCCCACCCCCCACCCTCCGATCAACAACTTTATCGCTGACTGCTGACGACCTGCTACTTCTTATCCTCTACAGCCCTGTCTCCCTGTCTGAGCCTGTCTGAGCTCAACAACTTTTTGGAAATACGCCACTGGATTTGCCCCCACCCCTGCCAAAAAAGGCTAGATCCGCCCCTGTAACATTGATGTGGCTGTGCGATTATGTGGGAATATGTCTGAGACTGTGTCTGAGAGTGTGACTGTGTGACTGCGCGAATTAATCTGTCCGAATATGTAATATCCGCCCCTGTAGCTCAGTGGGAGAGCGCTGGGCTTCTGACCTTTCCCGGTAGCGGCAGCCCGGGTTCGAGTCGCTTCGGCGCTCGTTATTTGCTCCTGACTGGAATGGCCTGCGGCCGGTGGCAGCGGTCGCACTCAAGGTCATGTGACGTCAGTGAGCGGGGCGGACCATGTCCAGGTATGTCGGGCACGTACAACTTTCGCTTCTAAATTCTGCCGGCTACCCGGAATTGCGCGATCGGATGGGAGGTCCTGCGCAACAAGCTATGCTGCTTACAACAACGTGGGGCCTGACCTCAGGAATCCATCCATTCAAAAGGTTCGGACTAAATTTATATACAAAATAATAATGTGTGCGACTATTTTTTAATGGACAAACTATAGTGGTCCATAAAGGAATACCATAACTCGTCTCTTTTCAGGAAGAACCAGGAATCCAAAGGATACGGAACTAGTGAAACCGCTTCACGGAGACAATCGACAATATTTGTTGCACAACATTATATCGCGTATAATCGGCTCCAGGAAGAATGCAATGTTTTGGAACGTCTATTAATCCACTCAGCCATCGACACTCTGTGAAAAGATGACTGCACACAGACGCTTTACCGGTATATCAATCGGACGCTTTACCGGTATATCAATCAGACGCTTTACCGGTATATCAATCGGACGCTTTACCGGTATATCAATCGGACGCTTTACCGGTATATCAATCGGACGCTTTACCGGTATATCAATCGGACGCTTTACCGGTATATCAATCGGACGCTTTACCGGTATATCAATCGGACGCTTTACCGGTATATCAATCGGACGCTTTACCGGTATATCAATCGGACGCTTTACCGGTATATCAATCAGACACTTTACCGGTATATCAATCAGACGCTTTACCGGTATATCAATCGGACGCTTTACCGGTATATCAATCAGACGCTTTACCGGTATATCAATCGGACGCTTTACCGGTATATCAATCAGACGCTTTACCGGTATATCAATCGGACGCTTTACCGGTATATCAATCGGACGCTTTACCGGTATATCAATCAGACGCTTTACCGGTATATCAATCGGACGCTTTACCGGTATATCAATCGGACGCTTTACCGTTATATCAATCGGACGCTTTACCGGTATATCAATCAGACGCTTTACCGGTATATCAATCGGACGCTTTCGAGTGTTGAGATCGATCTGCAGGCGTTTAGGCGTGATAATGGCAAGCCTGCTCTGTGCCTTTGATTTCATGTGCTTCCAGGAAGACTCGTACAGAAGGCTTGCTTTGATGTCTCAGGTCTGTACGAAATTCATTCCCTGTCTGAGCCAATGAAGGAACTGAATGAATGACTGGGTATCCATGGGTAACGCATACACAGACAGTAACATTGTGAACGGCATGGTCAACAAATGGCCGCGGCCCCAGCGACTGCAGTGTGACACCGCCAGCTATCGGTAGTCATCCTGGCTAGCGCACTGCACCCTCGGCAAACACAGGAGAGACTGCAGCGGTCCGTAGCTAAAATAACCAGGCTCGATGTCGGGTGACCGCGAATCTGCGCAACAACGTAACACCACAGCGTGGATGGCGTGGTTTCGGTGACGATATGGCGTGGATGGCGTGGTTTCGGTGACGATATGGCGTGGATGGCGTGGTCTCCGTGACGATATGGCGTGGATGGCGTGGTTTCCGTGACGATATGGCGTGGATGGCGTGGTTTCCGTGACGATATAGCGTGGATGGCGTGGTTTCCGTTACGATATGGCGTGAATGGCGTGGTTTCCGTGACGATATAGCGTGTATAGCCTGGTTTCCATGACGATATGGCGTGGATGGCGTGGTTTCCGTGACGATATGGCGTGGATGGTGTGGTTTCCGTGACGATATGGCGTGGATGACGTGGTTTCCGTGACGATATGGCGTGGATGGCGTGGTCTCCGTGACGATATGGCGTGGATGGCGTGGTTTCCGTGACGATATGGCGTGGATGGCGTGGTTTCCGTGACGATATAGCGTGGATGGCGTGGTTTCCGTTACGATATGGGGTGAATGGCGTGGTTTCCGTGACGATATAGCGTGGATGGCGTGGTTTCCGTGACGATAAGGCATGGATGGCGTGGTTTCCGTGACGATATGGCGTGGATGGCGTGGTTTCCGTGACGATATGGCGTGGATGGCGTGGTTTCCGTGACGATATAGCGTGGATGGCGTGGTTTCCGTGACGATATGGCGTGTATGGCGTGGTTTCCGTGACGATATGGCGTGGATGGCGTGGTTTCCGTGACGATATGGCGTGGATGGCGTGGTTTCGGTGACGATATAGCGTGGATGGCGTGTTTTCCGTGACGATATGGCGTGTATGGCGTGGTTTCCGTGACGACATGGCGTGGATGGCGTGGTTTCGGTGACGATATAGCGTGAATGGCGTGGTTTCTGTGACGATATGGCGTGGATGGCGTGGTTTCGGTGACGATATGGCGTGGATGGCGTGGTTTCCGTGACGATATGGCGTGGATGGCGTGGTTTCCGTGACGATATAGCGTGAATAGCGTGGTTTCTGTGACGATATGGCGTGGATGGCGTGGTTTCGGTGACGATATGGCGTGGATGGCGTGGTTTCCGTGACGATATGGCGTGGATGGCGTGGTTTCCGTGACGATATAGCGTGAATGGCGTGGTTTCTGTGACGATATGGCGTGGATGGCGTGGTTTCGGTGACGATATAGCGTGGATGACGTGGTTTCCGTGACAATATGGCGTGTATGGCGTGGTTTCCGTGACGATATGGCGTGGATGGCGTGGTTTCCGTGTCGATATGGCGTGGATGGCGTGGTTTCCGTGACGATATGGCGTGGATGGCGTGGTTTCCGTGACGATATGGCGTGGATGGCGTGGTTTCGGTGACGATGTAGCGTGGCTGGCGTGCTTTCCGTGACGATATGGCGTGGATGGCGTGGTTTACGTGACGATATAGCGTGGATGGCGTGGTTTCCGTGACGATATAGCGTGGGTGGCGTGGTTTCCGTGACGGTATGGCGTGGATGGCGTGGTTTCCGTGACGATATGGCGTGGATGGCGTGGTTTCTGTGACGATATGGCGTGGATGGGGTGGTTTCCGTGACGATATAGCGTGGATGGCGTGGTTTCAGTGACGAAATGGCGTGCATGATGTGGTTTCCGTGTGACAATATAGCGTGGATGGCGTGGTTTCGGTGACGATATGGCGTGGATGGCGTGGTTTCCGTGACGATATGGCGTAGATGGCGTGGTTTCCGTGACGATATGGCGTGGATGGCATGGTTTCCGTGATGATATAGCATGGATGGCGTGGTTTCGGTAACGGTATGGCGTGGATGGCGTGGTTTCCGTGACGATCTGGCGTAGATGGCGTGGTTTCCGTGACGATATAGCGTGGATGGCGGGGTTTCGGTGACGATATGGCGTGGTTTCCGTGACGATATGGCGTGGATGGCGTGGTTTCCGTGACGATATAGCGTGGATGGCGTGGTTTCCGTGACAATATGGCGTGGATGACGTGGTTTCCGTGACGATATAGCGTGAATAGCGTGGTTTCTGTGACGATATGGCGTGGATGGCGTGGTTTGGGTGACGGTATGGCGTGGATGGCGTGGTTTCTGTGACGATATGGCGTGGATGACGTGGTTTCGGTGACGATATGGGGTGGATGGCGTGGTTTCCGTGACGATATAGCGTGTATTGCGTGGTTTCCGTTACGATATGGCGTGGATGGCGTGGTTTCCGTGACGATATAGCGTGTATGGCGTGGTTTCAGTGACGATATGGCGTGGATGGCGTGGTTTTCGTGACGATATGGCGTGGATGGCGTGGTTTCCGTGACGATATAGCGTGGATGGCGTGGTTTCCGTTACGATATGGCGTGGATGGCGTGGTTTCCGTGACGATATAGCGTGGATGGCGTAGTTTCCGTGACAATATGGCGTGGATGACGTGGTTTCGGTGACGATATGGCGTGGATGGCGTGGTTTCCGTGACGATATGGCGTGGATGGCGTGGTTTCCGTGACGATATGGCGTGGATGGCGTGGTTTTCGTGACGATATGGCGTGGATGGCGTGGTTTCCGTGACGGTATGGTGTGGATGGCGTGGTTTCCGTGACGATATGGCGTGGATGGCGTGGTTTCCGTGACGATATGGCGTGGATGGCGTGGTTTTCGTGACGATATGGCGTGGATGGCGTGGTTTCCGTGACGGTATGGTGTGGATGGTGTGGCTTCCGTGACGATATGGCGTGAATAGCGTGGTTTCCGTGACGATATGGCGTGGATGGTGTGGTTTCTGTGACGATATGGCGTGGATAGCGTGGTTTCCGTGACGATATTGCGTGGATGGCGTGGTTTCCGTGACAATATGGCGTGGATGGCGTGGTTTCCGTGACGATATAGCGTGGATGGCGTGGTTTGGGTGACGATATGGCGTGGATGGCGTGGTTTCCGTGACGATATGGCGTGTATTGCCTGTTTTCCGTGACGATATGGCGTGGATGGCGTGGTTTCCGTGACGATATAGCGTGGATGGCGTTGTTTCCGTGACGATATAGCGTGGATGGCGTGGTTTCCGTGACGGTATGGCGTGGATGGCGTGGTTTCCGTGACGATATGGCGTGGATTGCGTGGTGTCTGTGACGATATGGCGTGGATGGCGTGGTTTCCGTGACGATATGGCGTGGATGGCGTGGTTTCCGTGACGATATAGCGTGGATGGCGTGTTTTCCGTGACGATATGGCGTGGATGGCGTGGTTTCCGTGACGATATAGCGTGGATGGCGTTGTTTCCGTGACGATATAGCGTGGATGACGTGGTTTCCGTGACGGTATGGCGTGGATGGCGTGGTTTCCGTGACGATATGGCGTGGATTGCGTGGTGTCTGTGACGATATGGCGTGGATGGCGTGGTTTCCGTGACGATATGGCGTGGATGGCGTGGTTTCCGTGACGATATAGTGTGGATGGCGTGGTTTCGGTGACGATATGGCGTGGATGGCGTGGTTTCCGTGACGATATAGCGTGGATGGCGTGGTTTCGGTGACGATATGGCGTGGATGGCGTGGTTTCCGTGACGATATGACGTAGATGGCGTGGTTTCCGTGACGATATTTCGTCCGGTAGCGCATGTCGTGTTATTTTTCGCCTTGTGTGAATTGACAATACCACCAGTGACAATTTACGATATATAGGAGATCATTTGCTTCGCCAGCATCCGTTTACATGAGTTCCTAGTACATAAGATGCGTACCCACATGCTCGTCAATTTCGTTGAAGCTTGTGAACGGGGCCATTCATTTGCCTTATCTGCTTGTACCGAGGTCAGTTAGGTAATTTTCACTTGCGATTATCAGGATCAACAACATAAACTGTACAAGGGCAGTACGTAGCACCATGCAGCATACCGACGTCAGTCAGTCAGTCAGTCATACCGAGACTCAGGCGATAAACTACCGAAACTAGTTTGAAGCGCACCCAAAAACGCCTATAAAACCTGCAGCAGTATGTTTGCCGACACGGTTATACAGTGATTTGCTGATATATTGACGAGCCAGCGATGTCAACCCTTGAATACATTACTACATTACGTTGCTCAACGTAATCAGCAAAAACTCAAACCTGTACCGACTGCTAAACACATATGCTGCCCATTCCCTGCCACTTAACCCTTATCGCTTCGTCCGTTTCCATGGGAACACCACAACTCAACCGAGATGCCATCAAATACTCCGATATACCCATCGTGACTGGTCACCCGCCGCACCGACATCCACCCGTACCCCGCCCCCCCCCCCCCCCGCCACCGCTCGTCCGAAGAGGCGCGGTTTGACCAGTTTTTGCGCCTTCCGTAATGACAATCCGACTCACTTTCTACGGGACATACCAATGAGGAACGCGCACACCAGAAAAACCGCTCCGAAATACCTAGAGCTCTGTTGCGTCACATTGTTTTGGAGAAAAGGAGAGTGTACAGGGCGCGATTCTCGAAATGACCGGCCCGGGCGGAGGGCGGATGACTCGTTGCGTATCCAAAGAGGTCGTTACATCAGGTTTGTGATGCCAATTATCTCGAATTGCTATGGTGCCTGTTTGTGTTCAGGTATGCATGCCGCCTAGAGTGACCTAAATGGGCCGTTTTGTTGTGGTTGGTCGCACATGAGCGGGTATCGTGTCGGCCGAATATAATTACAATGATAAGAAACCGATTTGAAAATGTTGTCTTATTCATCTGAGTTATCGTGAACTCTGAGTTGTTCAAAACTGTCATTTAGTTACGATGTTTTATTCAACATAAAAGCTTTGTCTTCGTTGACTATACATACTAGCGTACGAGTATGTATATTTGAACAATTAAAGCAATCCCGTAGGTACATCGAAAATATGTGAAAACAATTATTTAACAGGCTAAGCTAGTATATGGAGTAGATAGATCCAGTAAAAAAACGTCAGTCAAGATGTAGACGATCCTTCATGATACAATCCAGTTGTATTTCTTGACGCGAAAGACACATGCACAACAATAACAACACCGCACTGCCATAACCATGCACACAAGAGCACACAAGCTATGACTAGAACGCACACTCTTGCTAAAAACTTGCAAAATACGTACGATATTGACAATGAAAGGCAGAAAATGGCACGAAATTGGTAATACCAAATTTAAGTAATCAATGTTACAAAAGAGATGTGATCTCGTCATTACTTGATATATTTGCTTTAGATGAAGACGCTTAGGGAAAGCTGATGAGACTTAAGCCCGAAAAGAAGAAAAAAATAGGAAACGACAAATTTAAAATTCCAAAATAGAAGAATAGGAAAAGAAAAGATATAACGATAATAGTTTATACGAAATGGAAACAAAATCAAATTGTGAATTGACCATCTGAGCTAGGCAAGTTTAGTACAGTTAAGAAAGCCTGCAAGAATAACATACAGGTTAAAGGAAGACAAATACAACTAAAATAAGCCTGAACACCATCAAACGCTGCCTAACATCAATCAGTAACAGTTATCTCCCGCCCAATCCGTCTTTATCACTGAGCAAACGGCACCAGACTCACACTGGGCGACCCGCTGTCATGCTGCACACAGCGCACATAGTACCCCGGGATGTTCCCCTCCCGCACGTGACGCCTACCATCCCCGTACGCCCCCAGCGGCAGTACGGTGCCCGCGGCGTAGACCAGGTCGTGCTCAACCGGCGGGATTACGTGCACGGCGGCGGGTACAGCTGGTACGGCAGAGGCTGAGGCAGGCACAGCGGCGTGCTGTGGATTACGTGCACGGCGGCGGGTACAGCTGGTACGGCAGAGGCTGAGGCAGGCACAGCGGCGTGCTGTGGCGGACCACCGGTGATGAAGCGTCGTCGAAACAGGCCGGAGACGCGGTCAGAGTCGGCGGGCGGGGTGGTGTAGAGCTGGCTGGTGGTGGAGGCGGCGGGCACAGGGTCCTGGTAGAGGGCGGCGGCGGCGGGGTGGGGGATGTGGGCAGCAGAGGGGTCGGCGTAGGCTGGCTGATACGTGTTAGCGGGATACTGGTAGACGGGCCACCAGGCAGGAGCGGCTGGGTAGCCGCCGGGGAACGGATTGGTGTAGGGAATGTGGCCTGAGGAGATCCTCCTGC
Organism: Chirona hameri; assembly: GCA_036785665.1. Classification (NCBI taxonomy): domain Eukaryota; kingdom Metazoa; phylum Arthropoda; class Thecostraca; order Balanomorpha; family Balanidae; genus Chirona; species Chirona hameri. The sequence goes on along the minus strand of JAXIVJ010000757.1, from coordinate 10,586 downwards.
TGGCGACCGCAGAGCTGGAGGCGACTTGGTCCGAGTCGGTGCTGGCGGACGCCTCGGCACTCGATTGGCTCTCAATTGCGGTGCCGCTCGCGGAGGCCTCGACACTGGAACTCTCCCCCTCCGAGCTGATGCTCGCGGATGCTTCAGCAGTTGCCTCCCCATCCTCGGAGACACTCGAGGCTGCTTCAGCGACCGAGTCGACCGCTTCCGAGACGCTGCTCGCTGACGCCTCTGCACCGGAAGTCACCGCTTCTGCACCGGAAGTCACCGCCTCTGCACCGGAAGTCACCGCTTCTGCACCGGAAGTCACCGCTTCTGCACCGGAAGTCACCGCTTCTGCACCGGAAGTCACCGCTTCTGCACCGGAAGTCACCGCTTCTGCACCGGAATTCGCCGCTTCCGCCTCCCCTTCAGACGACTCAGCCCACAGACTTCTATACTCCGACTCCCCCGAGTAACTCCCAGCGAAGATCGGCGCAGACGGGAACCCAGCACTAGCTGGAAACGCTGCCTGAACGCTATAAGCCGGCCAGGGCTCATACCTGCCACCGTTCCCCAGCCGCGGACTCTGCTCCTCGCCAGCACCGTGCCCAGCACCGTACCCGTCCTCCTCACCCCCAGCCTCGGCGGGACGGGCAGGGCGGGCGATGTACCGCGTCCCGTCATCAGGGAACAGCCGGGACGGCTCGAGGGTGTACCCCGGCGGATTTCGGTACACGGGACCGTGCTTGTACGCCGGGTACGGTACCGGGGTATAGAAGACGGCGCGGAGGGGGGCGTACCCCGGCTGTGAGGTCTGGTACGGTACGGCGTGGAAACCGTATGTCTTGCCGATGATGGGTTCGACGACGGTCACCTGCGGAGGAGGCACGCGACGTGTGAGGGGGAGAGTTCCGAGGGGAGGGAGATTGACAATGTGAAGGCGAGAGTGGCATGCGATAAACACGTGTACGTATGTACTGTGCAATGTGCATGCATGCGTGTCTCATTACAATCAGCGACAGTTTGCATTGCGTCAATACAACATCATGTTGAATATCGATGAATCGATGAAGGATGAATTCAATGAATTCACGTTCAGGGATGAATCGATGAATATCGATGAATAGAGATACATAAAGAGAAGACGAATATAGATAAAATATAGATGAATATAGAAAACGAATTATAAATATCGCCTTGAACACGAAGGCAATGCTTTTTTTTATGAGAGACCACGCAGATAACAATGTAACACTGAAATATTAAACTGACTGCTGGTTTGCAGTTTAACATGCATAATCAACACTTTACAATTTATAAGTTATGAAAACCTATGCCAGCGTCTATCTAACGTCGAATTTTGAAAAAATAGCGCACAACCAGACATGTTCGACAGGGAACCTGCTCGAAATGAATTACCTGCTTGCCGTAGCTCTCATATGGGTAGTACTCATACTCGTGCACTTCACTGTTGAATGTCTTCACGTCTTCCACGTTCTGGTAAAGCTCACTTTCCTCCCTGGAAACAATACGAGTATATTCTGTGAAAACAACTGGCCACTGGTCAGTGGGCTTGACACTATTTATTACCTTGGCGCCTGGAGGGTTATGACCGAATCAGCTTAAACGTAATTAAATTAAAATGTAATGCCAATAAGTATTGTGCCATGCTGCCCGTCCACCCAATCTTATACGGTTGGGGTGACAGGCTTAGCCAATAACGGGATCTGTCTAAATGGAGTCGAAGTCGGAGACAGTATTGCGACACGAAATGGAGCACGGCAGCCAATTAGGAAGCCGTCAGGTTCGGTTACAACTGGTTTGCGCCGGATTGAGTCAGTCGCTAGTCGCTACTTCACATTATGAGGACAGTGATGTTGGCGGAAGAAATATGACGACATTTCGTTACAAATCTCCATAAATTATTTCCTAATTCCTTATTTTTCTATCACAAGTCTCAAATTCGCTCATGCTTCTGTTTCTCGAATATATTTCAGTAAATTGTTTTTCCGACTACTGTTGTATTTCGGAAATAATTGATGAGTAAACACGGTAGTGTCTATTTTCTCGCCATGGACCGGTTCGGGGATCAGTTCGGGCCGGTTCGGGGATCAGTTCGGGCCAGTTCAGGGATCAGTTCGGGCCAGTTCAGGGATCAGTTCGGGCCGGTTCAGGGCCGAAAGTTCGGGCCGGTTCAGGGATCAGTTCGGGCCGGTTCAGGGATCAGTTCGGGCCAGTTCAGGGATCAGTTCGGGCCGGTTCAGGGATCAATTCGGGCCAGTTCAGGGATCAGTTCGGGCCAGTTCAGGGATCAGTTCGGGCCGGTTCAGGGATCAGTTCGGGCCGGTTCAGGGATCAGTTCGGGCCGGTTCGGGGATCAGTTCGGGCCGGTTCAGGGATCAGTTCGGGCCGGTTCAGGTTTCAGTTCGGGCCGGTTCGGGGATCAGTTCGGGCCAGTTCAGGGATCAGTTCGGGCAAGCTCAGGGATCAGTTCGGGCCGGTTCAGGGATCAGTTCGGGCCAGTTCAGCGATCAGTTCGGGCCAGTTCAGGTATCAGTTCGGACCGGTTCAGGGATCAGTTCGGGCCGGTTCAGGGATCAGTTCGGGCCGGTTCAGGGATAAATGTCACTCACCTGGCGTCGGTGTTGCGGTATCCCTGCCCCTCCTCGCGCAGTTGGTACGATCCCTCCACACCGTGTAGCTGATCCACCTGGTGACATAGACACAGGTCAGTCGTTCACAGCGGGCAGAAAAACACCAACACACTTGGATCACTAGCTAGCCAGTGCCCTCCGCTACGAGTTATTGCACAATCATGACGCATTGCAGACAAATCATTGAATGATGCATTTTATAAATATTTACGAACTTGGGAAACATGTATTTTGTACACGCGTAGGTGTGCAACTTATATACGAAATCTTATCAGAAACGTTAAGTTCACACATGCCAATTTCAGCTTTCTACACAAATGTTAACGATGCCTTCCATTCAGTTTTAATCATTTCCGTTAAACGCCAAGACATTACAATAAAAAAAAATATTAACGCTGCCGCAAGTACTTCAGCTGCTACAATCAGCATCACGCAAGCCTGCCAGTGCCTGAAAGACGCCCAGCTTTCCCACTGCCGGGCGCACAGCACTAACTCACTGCAGTTCACTTCACTTTGTTAACTCACCACCTTTCCCGGTGCCATCTCATTTAATTTAACTGTGTCAACTCACTTTCAGAGAGCCATCCTCAGCTTGTTCCTCCTTATCATCATAGAAGGGGGCGAATTTCGGCTGCTGACTGCCACCCTCCACCTCTCTCTCCACCTCTCCCTCTCCCTCTTCCACCACATCTTCCTCCACGGGAGCAGCTTCTACCGGTGTTTTTTCAACAGGAGCTTCCGCTTCCACAGGAGCTTCAGGAGTGGCCTCTTCAGCGACTGCCGCCTCAGCAGAAGCACTGGCACCATCCTCTTCAACAGTGGCTTCCTCAGATTCACTAGTATCCACGATGTACTCTTCAACACTGCCAGTGCGTCGAGAGACAGGGGGAGGGAGATAGGAGATGGACGGCGGGAGGTAGGATTCGGCGGGCGGTTCGAAGGGTTTAGTTGGCGGTAGGTAGTTGAGGTTGAGCTGGCCCGGAGGGACAGGAGATGCAGCAGCCAGAACTGCCAACGTTAACAGTAGTATCAGCTGAAATACAGACATTTCTGTCAACTCTATGCTCGGAAATGCTGTCGAGAAAAATACGGGTGATATAGTTCGCACAAAGTATTAAGAAAGAAGATACTGAACACTACTTTGATGGCACAAAATTACTAGAATGAAATCAATAAAAAAACATAAAATATATTTTGTTTAATGGGACAAAAATATTAAAACCCAGTTCAAAATATGAATGATGCTTTCAATAAAACCGGCTGCAAATGTGGCAACATTACAAACTGACAATTTGGGGGTAGAAGCCTTAACAGAATCCACGGCGAAAAAATACTAATCCTGAGTAGAAACGTATAATTATATCCACTGGAACAGTACCTTCATCCTGCCCTGCCTGTGGTCTCTGAGGCACTGATGTCTTTTGTTTCGAAAAGCTCGTTTTATAGTCCAGATCATCTGTCCACTGTGTAAGAGGGGACCGCACCTCTGTGCTGGGTGTGGTAACGTGCCGGGTGCACTGTGCCTCTCACTGTCCGTCCACATCTCCCAGGACACCGTCCGTTCCAGGGGTGTCCATCAGACCCGTCGGCAGGGCGGCACCCACTGGCCGTGACCTTCAAACACAACGGTGGCCCCGTGCTGCCTGGGAGGAGAACTTTCACTGGGTCAGATGACTTCTATGGCATCTCAGTGGCTTTCATTGAGGTTGAGCAATGCGTATTGACAGTATCGTTACCAGAGAAGGATGGAATTGGAATCATGCGTCACCTTGCTCCCTATGTAAAAAGCTGAATACACGCGGTGGATGTTTCAATGGAAGTTAATATAACCTCATAAACGTTAGGTTATTTTAGTGATCACACTGCCCGCTAAGTCCATCCACATTCCTAGTTCCAAAGTGTCAATTACATGCATCACAAGCCAATGACGTGAAGGAGTGTTTATCCTCACGTTATTCCTATATGGGCAATTCCAGGACAAATCACCAAGGTAAGGGTGGAAATGTATACCAGACCCTCTCAGATTTCGCTCCAAAATGGTGTATGGGGTTATTCTTGACGCTGGTTTCGATTTTTTGAATTTGTACGATCGTTAGAGCACGGGGTCACAAGATACGGGTCAGCGAAAATTCAAGTAAAGATCAACCATTCAACTACGTTTGCCATTATATCTCCATGATGAAAATATATATCATGGTAAAATTATACATCATTTGAAAGAGAAAGAAACATAGAATGTGATGAAATCCAAATATAGCCCCTTAAGGTCAAAGTTTAATAGCTTGACCTTATGACCTTGATTTCAGGTCAAGGTCAAACAATGTTTGCGCGCTCCGATTTTTTTAACAAAAATATCCAAAAGTTTGGGTATGTATTTGGTAATATGCATGAAAAATGTCGTGGTGCAAATGAAACTCCTTGGGTGTCAACAGGGGTCATATGTCATGACCTCATTTGACCTGCGAGATAACGAATCTCAACATTCCTCGAAATGTATGCAATATGGGCATCATTCGAAAGCATAGAATGCACATGTGTTCTCATCTCATGCATTCTCACAAAATGCACTTGTGATATCATTTTTTTTTTGCAATTGAAGCGTGTTGTCCTCAGATTAACTTGAACATCCGTCGCGACAACTTTCTATATCACCTGTCACAACTGCGCACTAGGGTGCAGACAATGCCGCACATTTGTTGACTTTTTCTCTCCAGGTCTTCACGCGTATTCCCATGCTATTCCACATGCTGAATAACATGATAACATTTATTTTGCTCTAAAACAGTTTGATGGTCAGACCAAGTCCGATTTTTGAAGACTTTTTTTTCTTCTGTGCCGACTATGGAGTAAAAATTAACACCACGCTACAACAGGCTGGACATGGGCTCATTGTAAAATTGTTGGAGAAAGAAACCAAGTTTATGACAAACGAAATGCTCTAAAAACGAAACTTTTTTATTTACTGGCCTGCAAACATATCACAACATACCATCTGCATGTTGCTGACACCAATAAGTATTGGCGCATAGGTAGGTAGGTACATGAAGTTTGGGGTCATATGGTATTTTGTGACATATGTTTGCAGACCAGTACATCAAAAGGTAAGCTTTTAGAACAGTTTGTGCGTTATAACGTTGGTTTCTCTTGCCAAGAGCGTTACAGTGAGCCTATTTCCAGCCGTATAGCGTGACGTTCATCTTTTTCTCCATAGCCGGCACAGAAGATAAAACGTGTTTCGAAGATTGCGCTTGGTCCGACCAAATTTTTTAAAGCAACCTGTTAAAAAAGTTTCCTGTTATTCAGCACGCAGAATAATAGCATGGGAATACGTGTGCAAACCTGGAAAAATCAACAAATGTGCGGCATTGTCTACACCCTAGTGCACAGTTGTGACAGGTGATACAGAAAGCTGTCGCGACGGATGTTCATCCGAGGACAATACGCTTTAATTGCAAACAAAATGTGAAATTAATATAACAGGGACATTCTATGGGACAAGTGCTTTCTTCTTTCGAATGATGCCCATATTGCCTACATTTGGAGGAATGTCGAGATTCGTTAAAGGGAGATAATGACCTTTTTCCACAAAAATGGAGTTAGCACCTGAAATCGATAGACGAGACCAAAATATATTGTAAATTCATCACATTTTGCATATAACAATTCCTACCGCGAGATATTTCAATTCATAGTTGATAAGCGCTCCACGCTGATAATCAGCAAGCACTCGGTAACGACATCAGTAAATTAGCCTCCCTACGCATTGTTATTTATCATGAAGGTATGCAATATGTTTCCTGCATTCTATCTTTTGCGAATATGTGCCAAACTTTTATGAACAATCAACAATCATTTAAAAAAAGTGCATTGAAATCGGCAGTTTAGGTAGGCCCCCCATGGCAACCTATTTAGTGTCGGCGATTTGTTTATAAGTGCCCATTCAACAACGTTGAACAGATTGACACAAAAGCGCCAGATGTTGCGCTTTCCAATAGTGTAGGGAAAATACCGATCATAAATTTTCCCAAACTTCCAACTTTGAATTAGGGAATAATTGTATTTAATTCTTAAATTTAGATCACATCATTTTAATACCATAACGGTAGCCAAAGAAAGTGTTGCTGCTAACAAAATCAAAAGGTCATTATCTCCCTTTAACTTGCAGGTCAAATGAGGTCATGACATATAACCTCTGTGGATAAGAGGAGTTCGATTTTCACTGCGAAATTTTGCATGCATGTGTTATCAAATACATTCCCAAACTTGTATATAAATTTCAAAAACAAGATTGGAGAGGGCAAACATTGTTTGACATTATTACCTACCAGGGTATCTGATATCAGGGTATCTGACCAGGGTATCTGATGATCAGGGTATCTGACATTATTACCTACCAGGGTATCTGATATCAGGGTATCTGACCAGGGTATCTGATGATCAGGGTATCTGACATTATTACCTACCAGGGTATCTGATAGTGCCAATACCTTAACCCGCGCCGTGCCAATACCTTAATTGATTGTATATTTACTAATTTCTTGGGCCCCGCTACGTCAGGAGTGATTGTGGACACTTTGGTTTCAGACCACTTCCCAATTATTTTGGCGTCTGATCTTGGTTTGAGAACCATGAAGTGTCCCAAAGTCCTTAATAGGAAATTCGCCCCTGATAAGACTGAAACTTTTAGAAATAGACTCTCAGTATTGTTTCATAACTTTCATCAGATGGACTCAGCGGACACAGCCTCAATTTTTTTCTGTGGGACTATTGAGTCGGAAATTGATAACTTTTTTCCTGTGTGTCGCAAGAATAGGAAAATCACCCCATTGCGACCGTGGATTGACATCCACCTGTTAGAAAGGATTAATATGAAAACTTGTTTGTATAAGGAATATCTTCGGAACAAAACCGTGTCTGGACTTGCTAGATTTAAACAATTTAGAAATCGCCTGAAGAATGATATTCGCATTGCCAAGCAGAGATACTATCAGAAGCCATTTGAGGAAAATAAATGTAACGCAAAAAGATCATGGCAAATTTTGAATGAAGTCATTGGTAGAACCAATACCAAGACATGGACCATAAAACAACTAGTATCAGATGGTCTAATTGTATCTGAGCAAAAAGAGATTGCCAGCGTTCTAAATGAGTTTTTCTCTACTACAGGCACAACTATCAATGCAAATGTACCCCCTTGTACTACTGAACGACAACATACATACACAACGATGTTCCTGAAACATGCTTTCTTGACCCCAGTAGATTGCAATACTATCCTAGCGGTATTGATGGAATTGAAAGACTTGGGTGGAACGAACAGTCCAATATCCACAAAAGTTTTAAAACTTCTGGCGCCTGTCATTGTTGGACCTTTATGCCATATAGTCAACCTGTGCTTTGAAACAGGTTGTTTTCCGCAATCGGCTCAAAATATCAACAGTTACTCCCATCTTCAAACAGGGCAAAAAAGATGAACCAGGAAATTACAGACCTATTTCTGTTTTTTCACCACTCTCCAAAATAATTGAAAAATGTATTAAGCAATGCATTCTTGGTTTCTTTGAGCACAAGAACCTTTTTGACGAGAACCAGTATGGGCTCAGAACAAAACATTCATCTGAGCATGCTCTCATTAACTTCATGGATCATGTCACTGATGAATTAGAAAAAGGGAACTTTGTCATAGGGGTATCTTGACATAAAAAAGGCCTTTGATTGTGTGAATTTTGAATACTCTTCAATAAATTGAGTAAATATGGAAATTAGAGGACAGTCCCTAAAATTGATACAAAGCTATCTGTCAAATAGAAAACAAAAAGTCAAGCTTACAGATGAGAATGGCACTGATGTATTTTCTGAGTTCCGTGATATCACCTGTGGTGTCCCACAAGGTAGTGTATTGGGCCCTTTACTCTTCTTGATTTATGTTAATGACTTACAGAATGCTTCAAGCCTTTTCCCACACAATGCACCTTTGCAGATGATACTAATTTGTTCATGGCAGCGCCCTGTATGATCTCACTCTGTGACAGTGTAAATTCTGAGTTGGAAAATATTAAAACCTGGCTTCACAGCAATCGGTTATGCTTGAATGTGTCCAAAACATGCTTTCAGCTGTATTCGAAGAAACCGTTCGATATGGCACCTGAAATTCGAATGATAATGTCAGCGTAAAAAGGGAAAATCTCGTGAAATTCTTAGGGGTCGTCGTTGACGAGCGGCTTTCTTTTAAGCATCACATTGAAAACGTCGCTAGGAAATTTGCAATGGGCATAGGTTTTCTGTATCGTGGGAGAGAAATACTTAACTGCAAACAACTAAAACTACTGTGCAATGCAATTCTCCTCCCGCACCTGACTTACTGTGTCATGGTATGGGGCATTAACTACCCCACACATATACAAAGGCTTCATCTTTTACAAAAACGAGCGGCTAGAGTCATTCTTGGGCTTGGGTACATTGACCCTGTCTCGCACCGATTACATGAAATAGGTATCATTCCTATCGACATACTTATAAGGAAGAGATGTAGATGATGATATATAAAATCAAGCACTTAATGGCGCCTCTGCAAATGCAACATCTGCCTACACTGGAGATTGGACAACCCGGATGTGCCTCGTGTGAGAAATAGAGGCCCATTGCTTGTGCCATTTGCCAGAACCAAATATAAGCAACACACCTTCAACAATGTTGCGCCCAAACTATTCAATTCTCTGAGTGTGATATCTGCTATCGACCTTAATGTTCCAATCTCAACATATAAAGCTAAATTATCAGATCTGACCGCTGACAACTAATTGGAATGTATATTCATCATAATTGCAAGCGCTCAAATGAGTGCATCTGAAGTGACTGTCTGGTGAAATATAATATTTGTAGTTTATATTTTTCGTTTTTGTGGTTTTTGTTGTTTGTTTGTTTTGTAGTTGTCCAAAAGAAACTGATTGTTATTATCGGCCTTCTGTTGGCGTGGTTCTGGGGTCGCCCCAGACTGACGGGCTTGCCTTACTGGGACGAGTTCCGGTTCACCTGCCACCCATCGTCACTTTAGTTAACTCCGTTTTCGGCCTCCTTCTGATTGACTGGCTAGGACATGGTTAACTAGTCTTCTTTATGTGAGAAAAATGTGGTTGGGAACAATTACGATATTGGGGGGGGGGGGGGGGGGAGACTCACAGCCGCCCTTGGATCGTCCTCGTGAGGCGATCCGGGGGGTGGCTTCTTTTGTTGCAGACTGCACCGATGAGTGGTGATTGTTGAGAACTGGCCGACGAGCGCTACTGACCGACGAGCGCCAGCTCGATTTGAGTGTGCTGCCATGCACTTACAGAACGTGAAGAGTGTGGCCTGGAGCCCCCTGGGGGGACCGCTCGCCTCGTGCGGCTGCGGCGGCACGATGCGGCTGTTCCTGGGCGACGGGCGTCAACTGGGTGACGGGCGCCGTGCTCGCTGCTCAGGGGCCACAGCTCCACCGTGTGGGCGATATCTTGGGACGCGACCGGGCGCCGTCACGCCTCCGCCTTTGACGGCGGCACGGTGCGCGTCTGGGCCGAGACGGAGCCGCCTGACAAGTGGACTTGCGTGGCGCTCCTGTTCGGGTGCCATCCCAGCGCCGTGTACGACGTGGCCTGGTGCCCCCTGGCGGGGCTGAATGCCACCACCTGCGGAGACGACGCTGTGCGGCGTCGTCGCGGAGGAGCCCGGAGGCGACAGCGGCGCAGCTTGCTTCAGTATGGTGGCCTGTGTGCCGCGCGCGCACGACCGGGAAGTGAACGCGGTCAGTTGGAGTCCACGGAGAGGAGCCTGCTCGCCTCCGGGCTGTGTATGAGTACCTGAATGTGTATGTGTAAGTGTATGTACTGTGTACTGTGTACGTTGATAAATATATACCTCTCGTCTCGTCGTCACATTCACCTTAAATTAAGGTCCCTCTGACCTAAGATCAAG